>JAVCKZ010122342.1:0-22362 GCA_034780755.1 Lepetodrilus elevatus | reverse complement strand
GATTAGAAGAGACTAGAATGATAAAATAACATCAAATAACGGTCATATACTCTAGTTACTGCTGTTTGCAATCGGCACATAAAACTTGTGCGGCCTTCATCAGTTTACTAACGTTTTACTTGCGTGTGCAAAGGGTAGTAACTCTAATTCTTATGACTTGGGACGCGAAAAGTATATCACCATGCGTCCCTGAGACTCGTAAAAATTGAAACCTAAGTGAAACCCTGAACTTTGAATTGGTCTTGAAAAGCTCTTGAAAATTGTGAGGTTCATTCAGTACGAACCATGAAATAGCGGAACGTTCCCTTATTTAACATAACAAATTTCATTTGTTTTATAACTATCGAGTGCTGGGGGATAAGTGCATCATTAAATAAATACTTTTGGGTGAACAAATCATGCGTAATTAGTCTTAAGATCGAAATTTGTTCGTCAATTATATTGGTCAATCAACTGTGATATTATGCCTTTAACATTAGATATTTTCAAATGACCACCAGGACCTCTTTTAATTCGAACATACATTGTCATTGTAATTGCTTGTTTGTTTCAGAGTACGGTTACGCTGCCCCACAGGCTGCTGCACAGTCAGGGTGAGCACTGGATGATTAGCTACACATCTCTGCTCAGCAATTGTTTATTTGTGTTCCAAAATTACAATAATCTAGGAGTAGGATTGACCAACCGGCTACTAAATGCCCAAGTCGAGACTGCTCCTAGGTTAACATTAACAATTGCAATATAAACGGTACATGCGATACAACAAATTAATACTATTCAGAATAGCTTGAAATGTTAAATCACTGCAGCAAGTTGCAATTATATCTATTTTATTTTAGATTTTTCCTTTTAAAAGTTTTTTTTCAGAATCTTGCTACAAGGTGTAGCAAGTGAGAAACTATACTAAAATTCTAAATGTGGTTTCTGTTGAATTGGAGATGGCCTGTCTAATACAGAGTCTTGTTTGTTGTGAAGTTACAATTGGAAGCAAACTCGTTGCAAAGATGTTGTGTCACTGTCACAAGATAAGTTGTTAGATCTATTTATTTCACACTGTTTCAGGTATGCTGGTTATGGGACTTCCACAGATGCAGGGTCCTACGGACAACAACAACAGGTACTATTTTAATAGTGTATTTTTCGGTTCACAGAACCTTCTCTTGCCAAATGAAAAATTAACTGAAGTCCCTTACTTATAAGTTTTGTTTTGAATCGCATTGTTACATGTCGGAGATAGTCCATGTTTATTGTAGCCTTTGACTAATTCTATTTTCACAGTGTTGGTAATATTCTCATGATTCTGCTTCCTACTTTTATAATAGTTCATTCATTAATGTATTCTTGAGAGAAACAAATAAAGGGTCTGAAGGTATTTTGGGGGGGAAGATTTCTACCAAATTTTGGAACTTGGCTATAAGTCCTTGAATACTTGGAGCATAGATGTTTGGGAATTTTTCGTTTATTAAATTAACTTTATCCCTTCTGAATTGTTCCATTTTATATGTGTTTTGGTCATACATATATGCCTGCAGCAGTAAAGAGGTTAATACAAAGCTAAATATAGATATCTGAAAAGGCTATTCCCAGCAAAGACATGTGGTGTTGTACATCTTCTTAGGCCATTATTTATTGTTATTGAGTATGCATTGCTATGAATGTCTTGTGTTTCCAGGCCCCGGCCGGCGGCTACGGCCAGCAGAGTTACACAGGCTATGACCAGTCCTACTCTCAGCCAGGTGCACAGCCACAAGCACAGCCACAAGCACAGGCCCAGCCACAAGCACAGACAACACAGGCCGGATATGGCCAAACACAGGCAGCTGCTTACGGACAGTCGGGATATGGACAGTCTGGATACGGACAGCAAGCTCCTGGTAACAAGCCGTGTTTGAAAATTCGTTAGAAAACGCTACCTGCTGTCAAAGTTGCATATTAGGTGAAAGATTCCTGCTGCAACGTAATACAATAAGTCGCTCGCTCGCTTGATAACAATGGGATTACTATAACATTACAGGGATTGTATTGGATTATTTAATTAATGTACATTGGATTGCTGATTGAGGAATGGTATGTGAATTTCATGGCAGGGATCAAAATTAACACTAGCCCGGGTAATTTCTCACGATTCTAAAGGTATCTTGCGGGTTAGTAGAAATTCATGACGTTTGTTATTTTTATCTATTACTATTTGGGCTAGTAAGTTTTATAATTAGTTTCTATCGCTGCATGGTCAACTAAATATAACTTTGTAGTCCTATACTTTTAGTACACAAATAAACGGTTGATAACAACATGCATTATTGTACTCTTTGTGTACAAGACTTTACATCCAGTTAAATTATTCTGTTATTTTTTCTCACCAAGTTTAATTTTGCTACTGCAGCCCAGCAGACCCCCGCCCAGCCAAGCTACGGTCAGTACGGCCAGTCTGGATACGGCCAGTCCACTACGGACTCGTCCACTGCTGGATACGGCCAACAGACGTCGCAGTCCTACTCCCCCCCGTCAGGTACAGTCTCGCTACTCTAGAACACCCAGATCTAACGACCCCTTGTTCGGGCCTTTGTCTCTGACCCTAATCGTCGCAGCGACGTTAAAACTCCATATTCACTCACTAGCTCACTCTTGACCATAACCCTCCATATTCACTCGATCACTCTGAACCTAATTCATCATATTCACTCAATCATTCTGAACCTAACCTCCCATATTCACTCAATCACTCTGAACCTAACCCTCTTCGGGCCCTTGTCTGACCTTTTATAGAGCACAAACATAGATGCCAAATAAATGTGATGTGTCAAATATACTCAACATTTAATTAAGAGGTTCCCTCCAACATTCGGCACTACAGATGTGCTAAATTGACAAGCCATGAATTAAAGTAAAATAATATTGAAAGCCACTCTAAAAGTTAAATAATAATAAAAATACAAATAATAACTGACAAACTTGGTCAAAAATATACAAAGTAAATGTTATGAAAATACTGACACAGGTGGTGTTTTGAATGCAAGGTAAACGGACCAACCATTAAAAGAAAAAGCTAAGCTAAGCCATTTAGAGTTGCCTGTCTTGGAACTTTTATTTCAAAGTCCTGGGACCATCTCTGTTTCCAAGGTAAAAACTAGAAAATGTATCTTTTATTTAATATTAACTATGTGTATGTGCGATTTGATTCTTTAAAAGGTAGACCAACTTTAAAAGTGCCAAAATAGCTGGTAAACCGTGCTAAATATGGTGCATATTTAACTAATTAATTAAGCAAAATCTTGATCACTGTGATTTGTTTGTGCGTGATGCAATTCAAAATTTCTTAAATATATTATTCACTTTTGTAGATATTATTTTTACATTCCCTCCCTCGTACAAACAAGTTGGCAAACAAATATTCTGCTATGCAATGTTTACATGTCCTAAGCCATTAGTAAAACATTCAATGTATTATCCCTGTAACCTATTTAGGTTTAGGAGAGTTCCGATATTAGATTTGTAAATGTATGGCACTTGATTGACTTGTTGCAAAGGAGTTGAACAAAAGCTTGGATTGTTAATTTCCCCCCAGACACCTCCTGTAGGCAGGGTGTGCAAGGTTTGTTGTGTGGATCAGTTGAAATTGGGGGTACTGGGGCTCGTTTGAAAATCTGCAATGTTAAAGGTATCTATGGGACTCCCTGGAAATTACAGATTTGACCACCATTAACATTGGGGAAGGGCCCCTTATAATTATTTTTATTTCTATCGCTGGGTACTGGTCGTAATGAGAAAGTGCCGCCTTCCGCCTGTCGTACTTAACAGTCATGGAAATGTCTGATTCTAGGTTACGGCCAAAGTGGTCAGTCCGCTGCCCCGGGTTATCAACAGCAGTCTAGTGGTGGTGGTGGTGGAGGTGGTGGAGGAGGAGGCTTCGGCGGATCCGGAGGATCTCAGAGCTACTCCACCCAGCAGTCTGGGGGCTACGGTGGAACTTCCAGCAGCTACAGCGGTCGGTCGTCTGGCGGCAATGGCGGAGGGGGCAGTGGCAACAGCTTCGGCGGCCAATCGGGCGGCTTTGGCAGCCAGTCGTCCGGGGGATACGGAGGTCAGCTGTCATCAGGGGGATACGGGGATGGTCAGTCGGGGGGTTACGGGTGCCAGGCGGGGGAGTATGGGGGCCAGTCTGGAGGTGGTAGCTATGGCAACAAGTCTGGAGGTTATGGACAAGGAGGTTATGGAACCGGAAGAGGGGGCCGAGAGGGAGGTGGTTATCAAGGTTAGTCCTGAGTGTAGTAGACTTGTGTGTGAGCGGGAGGGAAGACGGCTTAGCGGGCTGGGGAGGGGTTGGTTATTGCGGGAATGTGTAGTGGCCATGGGCATTTATACATACAGGATTGTTCTTGCCAATGTTAGTTCAGTTATTGGTGTACGTTTTCGTCAAATATTCCCGCTGTGACGTAAAGCACTAATGCAATAAAAATAAATGTTGTGCAATCACATTCCGGTATGCGCAAGTCTTTTCTCAACACTGAATTTCAAAGTGCAATTGTCGACCAATGTTGTAATTGTGCACTGAAAAATTACAAGTCGCCTGTCTCGTTACAATGCCTCGCAACAAACCCCAGAAGCATATCTTGTTTAAATAACTTTGCCGTTAATTATAGTAATTAGTGGAATATTTTGATTATATTTATTTTTAATGCAAATATATTTTTCTTGCATTTGCCAAACATTTGAATTAATCAATAGAAGGTAATGTAATTGGAAGGATCTTGAAATTAATAGTTCAAAGCAGACAAAATTTGTTTTAATCTCCCAAAATTCAACGTCACTTGTAATCTCGACCAAATGAACTTGAGAAATTGTAATTGTATTATCCGAATTTACAACTTGGAAGTTGGAATTTATTTGCATATCTAATGATTAAAGTGTCAAAATATGCAAGACGTTAATTATTTTAATTGAACATATGAATAATAGCATGAAATACGTTGCTAAGTTCAGTTAATTCTCTTAGTCATGACAATCCTGTATGTGTTTTGTGTGCAGTGATGTTGAGGATTGGGGAGCAAATATTGTTTGTGCTTATTTTAGCATGCATGCTGTAGCCTTTTGGGTAGTCTGATTCTCAAATTGTCTTCTTAAATTCCAAAATCTTGAGCTTGCTCAATAAACTCAACATGCTCAATGTTTGCAACAAGTCTCTCTCTCTCTCTCTCTCAGGCTATCTGTATAACCTAAAACGTGGTGTCCGTTTTCCAGCACCTATCACATTGCACTTTCTATCAGTATTATAATGGAATGTTCTACTAATCTTCTCGAATTGTTAGTCAAACCATCATTCTGCTGCATGTAAAGTATGACGATTCGTGATGGAGAAGTAACATTGAATTTTATAGTTGTAATTAATGTGTGTATTCTTCCACCTTTTAAAAAGCTTTTGAATGATCCCCAGGAGGTAGAGACAGTGGTCGAGACGGAGGAAGTCGAGACGGAGGAGGAGGAGGAGGAGGAAGTCGCGGCAGTAGCGGTGGGGGATTCGGGTAAGAACACCTTCAAATATTCACCATTTACCATTTGTAGGACTGGTTCTACATTGAGGCGACTCTCCCTAAATTTTGCAGTTCTTGAATGCCTACGTAGAGCAGAAATCCAGTTTTCATTTTAGGACGTCGCCTTGTGCTGGCTGACTACGGTCGGAGGGATCAATTCGGCACAAATGTCTTCTCCTGTGCCTGTGACATTGCAGTAAAATAAATAATTGTAAATGTGGATAAGAAGAATACGGACCATAATAATTCTTGATTTGAAAAACTTGAAATTTGAAAATTAATATATTGGAAGATTTCCATTACGTAGTTGCTGTTGCTAAAAATTGTATTGGGGTAAATTACCAATGCGAACTTATCAAATTGCAAATGTAGTATCAGTCCTATAAATCCAGACTTAACAAGTGTTATACATTTTATATCTGGAGAGAAAAGCAATTTTAAGTGCTGTTTTGTTTTCAAATGAAAACTGGTAGACCCTACTATGATGATGAAAAGCATGTATATTTCAAGAAAAGAATTGGTTATCACTAAACAAAAATGCTTTAATATATATTGGTTTGAATATTGAATGAGAATGCCTTGTGCATTTACCATTGTTGCAATTGTATGTAGCATAACTTGTTTCTCTCAATATTTTAGCAGGATGTTGTGAACAACACGAGTGTTGTGGGTTATATGAAAACGAAACGGTTACAAAACGGTTTAATACGATCCCTGGTATACTTTTGATGGTACTCACTGGACAGATAAACATGGGCAGATGCCCTTAAGCATGGTTAAACATGGGCAGATGCTCTTACACATGGGCAGATGCCCTTAAACAAGGTTAAACATGGGTAGATATACTCTTTAGACATGGTTAAACATGGGCAGATGCTCTTAAACATGTGTAATCTAAACAAACAATGTGTGCACTTGTGTGCCAAGGTCATACACAAATAAACTCTAAACAACACAATCATTTTATAATTACTCAAGAATGTGGAGGATATAGTTTCCCCTCTGTGTTGAGAAAAATATCTTGTGAATGTTTGTGTATGTGGTGTAATTATAATGTTAGGGGTTAATCAAACCAGTCTGGCAACCATGAACACGCAGTGGAATTGCAGTCTTGAAAATAAGTAACTTGTAAATGCCTACATAAACTGCTTTGTTTTCCATGTTGAAAACAAACTTGGGTTTCACAATAAGTATTTTCTGGGTGTGGTTTTTAATGACATTCATGTATTTTAAATATGAACATAATGTTTCTTTTTGGAAACACATGTTTGTTTTGGGTTGGGTGGAGGTTGTCTTTTTCTTTTCTTAGGATTAACCCTACCTGGCCTGGATGTTAAGAACTATTTTGAGTACTATTTCAATCTCAAGCTCAAATGCTATCTAGGGATTTGTGAACAAAACTTGGAACTCGTACACCACAAAGGTTTCATAGTCTTTATGTCTGGGACCTGGGGCCCGTTGCTCAGAACAGTTGTAGCGCTATGATTGTTGTAACTGGGCTCCAGCCACATTAGAAAGCATTGACCTTACAATAGTTGTAGCGACGATAGTTTTGAGCAACAGGCCTCTGTTCCACAGAATTATCATAGAGCTACAGGTGATGTAACTTGATCATAAAGCTACAGGTGATGTAACTTGATCATAGAGCTACAGGTGATGTAACTTGCCACATCGCTAACTAGACATGTATAGCAGTTGCAATTATCATAGCACATTCATTACTGTGTACAAGATGTCTTGTGAATTAGACGTGAATCTTGGTACATCTTGTGTGTGTGTGTGTGTAGCAAAGATATGCAGTTTCTTGTCCAACTTAAGTTTTTTTTCAAAGTACTATTATAGTTTGGCCTGCATTAAGGCTCCTATTTAGTAGTAAATCTCAGTAGTAATAATTCAGTAATAAATACTTCATGGATTGAAAAAAAAAATAAGAATCAATTTCAGGAATTTGTACGACCTAACCCAAAACAGATTGTATCGTTATATTGTTAATAAAGAATACCACATATCACCAAATATTTTACTAGATATTGTTGTGAAATGCTACTAGCCATATCTGGGCAAAGGGCAGAGAACTCTTTAACCCCCGAAGCCCCTCATTCGGCATTTATACCACACAGACGTGTAATAAGAAGTACCAGACTTCTCCAAGTACGAACACTCGACTACTCCGTGACAACAACAGCCACAGGTTAGTCGTGCATGTTTACACAGTCGGCAGGGTAATTTAGCCACTCGTTCATAACAATTGGCGTTGTGGGCTTGTAATTTTGCCTGGGCCCGAGCGTACGAAACTTTTCTGAGTACGATTTCATACTCAACTCAGAATTGTGTGCATAAAATGTCATGTGACGTCATAGTCTGAGTACGTTTTTGTGCTCAGAAAGTTTCGTAATCTCGGGGCCTGCTTTACTGTAAACATTGCACGCCACCATCTTGGAATCGAGTCTCACATAGACTTGCTTGTGGTCTATGGCAGACTAAAATAATAAATTAGGGTCCTTCTTCTCCAATTTTTGTGGCAGAAGGAAGTACATGTACGTAAATTAGATTATGGGGATTTTTTTCTTAATAAAACGTCTTGGTAGGTGTTGTTAACTTGTCCTAACAGAGTACATTTCAATCACTTTTCATAAATTTCAAAGTTGAGTTAATGTTAAAATACATTTTAATAAATAAACTATTGCTATGATCTTAAAGTTAGGTTGTATATTTTTCCATCGGCTTTGGTAAGGTGGAATATCACGGTGTGATTTGTAGCAACAACTTGTATTATCGATGCATTTGGACAATTGAATACATCGCAATCAACACGTCGATTGGATTGTTTTCATGCATCGATAATACAAGTTGTTGCTACAAAACACACTATGAGAGTTTACCTTTATCTGCCTTTGTGTTTTTTTTTGTGTGTGCATACTGCTTATTGTTGAGATTCACATATGCATCTATAGTATTTCAACTCTTCATTAAGTAAAAACAGTAAACACTAAATATTATTCCAAATTGTTGCATGCATTAATAGTATACAATTAAGCCTAAAATACCACACATCGCTGGTCACTGAGTATCTATTGGCATGTGAAGGACATAAGGACTGATGACGGTTAACCCTTTATCTAAGTGGAAAGTGTTGACACGTCCGATCGAAAACAATATGGCCGCCTAAATCTGACTAAGAAATGCTGCTGTCTCTAGCCAGCCGATCCCCCGCTACCGCAGCCTAATCCCGAACCACTCTGCACGCTTGGTCCGGAAACTGCCTCTCGTACTGGCTGCGTTTCAACAATACAAGGAGACCTAGCACAACAGGAATCGAGTGAAGAACAAGTACGTCCCACCACACCCAAACATCTGAACACTGGGCATCGAAGTGGACAGGGACAGCTAACAGTAGTCTACAGTTGGCCACATGGAGCTTCATGAGAGATTTTGCGACCATAGCGCAATCCCTGTCTGCTATCGCGGGAAAGAATTCTAGGGAGTCAATTAACCCTCTCCATGCTGGAGGCAACTGGAGATGCCCTAAAGAGATGTGTATGTGTTTAATCCAGCAGAGATAGAGTTAAAAAGCTAACGGTCATGCTTGTGTCCACTGCCGTTCTAGCTTTCCAAGGCTAGCTTTCCCTTGGACTTTGATCAGGTTCAAATCATGTCCCAGGGGCCCGGCATCAATGTTCGCGAAAGTTGCCTTTCTGACGCGATATTGATGGATGCACTGACTGTAGAGTGGCAATGCAGTTATCATCCTTGGTCTTGTCAGTACCAGCCGGTGCTCGCAGGTTTACTGCAACATTCAGAGCTACGGATGTTGCATGTCCTCCTGCCCTAAACTGACAAGTCGTGATATTAGTGAAAGATTCTACAAAGCGACTTTAAACACCAATTCAAAAAACAAACAAAAAAAGAAACGAAAAAAAACTAGCTTTCCCTAACAAAATGGACTTGTGTATAGTTAGACACTGATGTATCAGGGTTGTTCTACTGGCAGAGTTTCTACAAAGCTCCAGAAATGTTGTACCACCCATTGTTGTTGTTAGTTGGCAATATCGACACTACCTACTAATCTACCATCTTACCAGTCATCAACGGTGGACCACCAAGGACTCCATCGGACATCTATCGGAAGCCAGACACGCGCCGAGTTCAAGATTCTATGCGATCTATGCGATGTGTGGTATCATGGCAATTGTGTAGACGTTTTCGAACCACCAGCCAAAAAACATGATATGTCACTCTTGTGAATTTCGGCACTGGGTTTCTGCAATAGTTTAATCTTGTACTTACTGTTCAAGCATTGAAGAAACCATGCCCTGGAAAGAACAGCGGTTCACGCCCCAGACAGTCTACCAGACTTGTGACCCAGAAGCAGACCACCTGAGGGACAGCGACATGAGTATTTCCTCGTCCTCGGAGGAACAAAGCAGCAGCCAACCCACCACCCCCTCTGAACCTCAGGAGTACGTCGAGAGCCTCACTCCAAGAGATGACTCCAAGAGATGGAGTGACCTGCAGATGAACGAGACTCAAGGAGAACCCCGAGAGTACCTTGACAGGAGATTTACGATGCGTAGCCCTTCTCCACAAGGTGGCCTGGAGATAAATGAGATCCATGAACGAGAACCTCGGGAGTACCTTGAGAGCACTTTTACGAGGCCTAGCCCTTCTCCACAAGGTGGCCTGGAGATAAACGAGATCCATGAACGAGAACCTCAGGAGTACCTTGAGAGCACTTTTACGAGGCGTCGACCCAATTCAAGAGTTGTCAGCGGACTGATTTCTCAGGAGATGACCCATGAACGAGAACCTCAGTATTACATAGAGAGGAGTTTTACGAGGCCTCGCCCCAATTCGAGATCTGACCACGGACTGAGTTCCCGGGAGACGAGTGAGACCCATGAACCAGAACCTCAGGATTACATTGAGAGGACTTTTACGAGGCGTAGCCCCTCTCCAAGAGATGATCGCGACTGGAGTGACCTGGAGAACGAGACTCGTGAACGAGAACCCCGGGAGTACCTTGAGAGGACTTCTACGAGGTGTCGTCTCAATTCGAGAGATGACCACGGACAGAGTTCACGGGAGATGAGTGAGACCCATGAACCAGAACCTAGGGAGTACCTTGAAAGGAGGTTTATGAGGCGTAGCCCCTCTCCAAGAGATGATCGCGACTGGAGTGACCTGGAGATGAACGAGACTCATGAGCGAGAACCCCGGGAGTACCTTGAGAGGACTTCTACGAGGCGTCGCCCCACTTCAAGAGATGATCGCGACTGGAGTGACCTGGAGATGAAAGAGACTCTTGAGCGAGAACCCCGAGAGTACCTTGAGAGGACTTCTACGAGGCGTCGCCCCACTTCAAGAGATGATGACGACTGGAGTGACATGGAGATGAACGAGACCCATGAACAAGAACCTAGGGAGTACCTTGACAGGAGATTTACGAGGCGTAGCCCCTCTCCACACGATGACTGCAGACAGAGTGACCTGGAGATGAACGAGACTCGTGAACGAGAACCCCGGGAATACCTTGAGAGGACTTCTACGAGGCGTCGCCCCTCTCCACAAGATGATTGCAGACAGAGTGACCTGGAGATAAACGAGATCCAGCAACGAAAAGCTCAGGAGTACCTTGAGAGGAGTTTTACGAGGCGTCGACCCACTTCGAGAACTATGAGGCGTCGCCGCATGAGAGATGACCACAGGCGTAGTTACCAGGAGGTGAACGAGACCCATGAACTAGAACAGGAGTACATTGAGAGGACTTCTACCAGGCGTAGCCTCACTCCACGAGATGACCACAGGCGGAGTTACCGGGAGATGAACGAGACCCATGAACTAAAACAGGAGTACATTGAGAGGACTTCTACTAGGTGTAGCACCACCTCGCGAGCTAACCATGGCCAGCGTACCCTGGCAACTTCGAGGGCGATCAGCCTAATTCACTCTACTCGGAGAGCTGAGATTGGCCAGAGTTTAAATGAAACCCGAGTGCGTCGCCGCCGTGTGCATCACCGTATTCGGCGAGTCGACCCCGGTCAGCGTAGCCTTGCAATCTCGAGGTCGATCAGCATAATTCACACTACTCCCAGAGCTCGGATCGGTCAGACTTTGAGCGAGGCCCGGCAAGTCGACCCCGGTCAGATTACCATGGCAACCTCAAGGGCGATCGGCCGGAGTTCGCCGGACCTCTGGAGGGAGCCAAGCAAGCTTCAGGAAGGACGAAAGAGCCGCTCAGCCACTCGTACCCAGGATGGATCGACTCCAGGCGGCCGATCCAGATCCGGCACAGAGCGGACTCGTCAGTCCTTGTCCCAAACTTTAAGCAAAATGCAAACCACCAAACAGGAAGGCATACGCTGTCCCCTATCCTCGTGCTCTCGGCGTACGAAACATGGACGACGTCACATACAGACGCACCTGCCACGATGTCTGCAGGAACACTCAAACTTTAACAAGAAGACGCTGTTGGAAGTGAGGGCTGCCATCCTATGGTTAACCCGCAAGATTGAGGGCATCGGCGAGAATCCCACCAAGCTGATGGAGCGGCTCAACAAGACGAACCTGCTCTGTAACTCTTCGGTCACACCCCGGGACCAAGTGCGTATCCAAGCCTATGCCAACAAGTTCGGGCTGGAACTACCTAGACCAATAACAGTGTCTCCCATTAACACCCCAGCAGCCCTCATCCAATGTAAGGTACTCATCTTGGCATTGGAATTGCTCTCGCCTAGACAACAGGAGGAGTTCAAGTCTCTCTTCAAGCCCGTGGCCACGCTTCAGGAAGTGGACGAACGTCCATCTCCGACGACGGCTGTCACATCCAGTACCAGGCGTCACTAAGTCTCCCACACTGCAACGAGCACTGTGGTCAAGGCGAGGGATGCCCCGATCTCTACGTTCCATCTCGCAGAGTTTTGTGTCCTGGACCATTACAGTGCAGAGGTGTGCTAGGCGGGGGACCAATTGAGGCCTTGCATGGAACAATCGTTTGGGTGGCAGAAAACAATCTGACGTGAGCAACGGCGGAAAATATTGTCTTGCCACCCACGATGCTATGTGACGTATTGAGTGACGTCACATGCAAGGTCTCCATACAGTGCAGAGGGGTGCTAGGAGCGGGACCAATTGAGGCCTTGCATGGAACAATCGTTCGGGTGGCAGAAAACAATCTGACGTGAGCAACGGCGGAAAATATTGTCTTGCCACCCACGATGCTATGCGACGTTGAGTGACGTCACATGCAAGGTCTCCATACAGTGCAGAGGAGGGGGCATCAATACAGTGCTAGGAGGTTGACTCCACCGTCAGCAGCGGCGCTTCTCCAAGTATACCTCTCCCAGTGACTGAATACTTCAGGAAACGGATAGCTCATAGCTGACCCTCCCAAGTATACTTCTCAGTGACTGAATACTTCAGGAAACGGATAGCTCATGGCTAACCCTCCAAGTATACTTCTCCCAGTGACTGAATACTTCAGGAAACGGATAGCTCAGCTGACCCTCCAAGTATACTTCTCCCAGTGACTGAATACTTCAGGAAACGGATAGCTCATAGCTGACCCTCCAAGTATACTTCTCCCAGTGACTGAATACCTTGTGGAAACGGATAGCTCATAGTTGCAATGTCCTGCAAGCTCATATCTGGACAAGGGCAGAGAACTTACTCCGAACCTCTTGGTAGCAGATCGACATCTCGGTAGCAGATCAACATTCGTACCACAGACATGTAATAAGAAGCACCCGACTTCTCCAAGTACAGACACTGAACTACTCCTGTGACCCCCTGAACTACTCCTGTGACCCACTGAACTACTCCTGTGATGCCAATATCCACAGGTGAGTCGTACACATTTACACATCCCGTGGGTAAATTAGCCACTCGTTCATGACTATTATTGTATGTAGAGGGGCGAAGTTGGAAAGGAAGTACAGCAGTATAGACCCGTCAGTGTGCGAAGAAGTACATCCGCAAAAGCAAAATGAGCTATTTTACCATATTTTGGACATCGCCCTTCTGTATGCATAATATTCAGTATAAATGTTTGATGATAGACAAAATATTTATTAATGATTCACAATTTTTGTCTTGGACCATTGGAAATTAGGTTCAGTTTTTCATTCCATGAGGTATTTACCAAGATTTTCTACCAAATAAGGCATCGCAGTTCAGGTTATTTCAAACAATATATTTGCTAGAGTTGTTGGACACTTGCTTTAATGCCATTAATAATGTTAAGAAATACAATAGTTTGTGTGCGCAAATCCGGCTCACTTACATTACTTCTCTTTCCGATCTCATGAGACGGGTATATTTTAAGCAATGGTTTCTGAAAAAGAAATGTGTTTATTATACATTTGTTTACATTCCCAATATTTCAACAGACTTTACAAAGCCAAACTTTTGTTACAATTAAAAATAATATAAATGGTAACGGTTTCAGATATATTGACATAACGTCCTTTAAATGTTTTGGTATTGTTCTGAGAGCCTATTCTCGAAACATTCTTACAAACTTCTTAGCCTAAGAACAGTTCTTAACGATTCTTATAGTATGGCTACGAACTGTTCTTAGGTTAAGAAGTTTGTAAGAATGTTTCGAGAATAGTTGTGTGTAACAATACAATGTCTTATCATGGTTATAGATAATATTTCTCTTCTACTTGGAAGATTATGTCATCAATGCCAATACAAGCCATGCTTCTTATTGCCAATGGAATGGTGACGACAATGACAGAAGCTTGTATAAAATGCATGCAAATTCCATAATATACTTTGCACTCTGTAGTGTTGTCATTTTTTTTCATTTTTATTTAAAATTTGAATCATTCATACGAGTTGCCTGACCAATCCCAGACATTGTTCCGCAGCGATGTTAAACTCCATATTCACTCACTCACCCAGACATTGTCCCGCAGTGATGTTAAACTCCATATTCACTCACTCACCCAGACATTGTCCCGCAGCGATGTTAAACTCCATATTCACTCACTCACCCAGACAATGGTGATAACGTACTGTGGCTAGTGCACAGGCTACAAAGATGGCACATTTTATAGCCACGTTCTATATTGCTACGTTTAATTCCTCCCCTTAAAAAAAGTATAATAATAAAATATCCTGATTAGCAGGAAATCTTCACCAATCGTAAAATAACTTACCGGTAATATGTACAAGCTGAAAAATGCAAAATTAAGTAGTTTCAAACTATTATTGCAACAACATCAATTGTATAACTTGTTGAACGACGCTCTTGTAGGCTACAACTATTGTATGTTCAACATTTTCTATTGTGGCGGGAGACCAGTTACAGATTGTAGCACTACAAGAGCGTCGTGCAACGAGCGCCAAGTCAGTTCAGTTAATACATTTATTACAAATCCTCGTTCATGTTAGATATTTTCAAGGATGACAAAACGTATACCGTAACAATTATTTTTCATGTAGTTAGGTTCAAACATTTAAATTTTAAGTAGCATTTTGATTTGCTAATGCAGCAATTTTATTTACAATTGCATGCAGAAATATGCTGACGTTATTTGTTTTCAAACAGTTGTTATTTATTCATTTATTTATTTTAATAATTATCATTTTGACTGTGCCAAGATGACGTGTGTGTGTTGTTTTTCTTTTCTGCTTTTTCAAACAAATATTAAAGTTTTGTATCGTGGCCTATAAACGCTGTGTGTTTATATATTATTTTGTTAAGTTACAGGCTTATTATTGTTATTGTTCATCTGCTGTAATTTGTCTGCATTCTATCAAATGCAATGTTATAAGCTTGCGAATTGCTTCTCATGGTTTGCACTGATGGCATTTTTAGTCTTCATTTATTCCACCGCTTGCTAAAAACTTTGTAAACATTGCGGCCTCCTTTGAGCAACAGTGGACATGCATTGGCATAGTTAACGAGTAGTGTAGACAATTTGCAAGCATTTCATAAACAAGAATAATATGGTGGTTTTTTTTAGGGGGTTTCTTTTCATTACTTGCCACTTCAGCTAGTTATGTGATTTGAAGTGCTTACATTATATGGAATTACAGAGGTGCAATGCCATGTGTAGGCATTAATAAACACTTGGGGTCGGGGCGAGCTGCTAAACATTGCGAGAGAGAAAATCTCCGGTTAAAAAACAAACAAAAACAAAGGTTGTAAACATGGTTTTAAAAAACAAACAAAAAACAATAATAATAAACAACTGTCCAGTGAGTTCTCCTTAAAAGTTGACGTACACAAAAGTGTTTTAGTTGTGGTTTGCAAAACATGAACAAAGTTGGTTCAAAACTGAAAGGTGTATAGCACTGTGGCTCTGATTGTCTTGTACTCTGGTGTCGATGCATGCGTTCCGATTTCCTCAACTGTGAAGCCTTTCCCTGCAGGCAGTGTGACAGGTCTGTGTGAAGTAGTGGTTCTGTACACACTTGTACTGTGGAGAGGGGCTCAGGGTGTATTTAGTAAGGTTCCTCCCCAGACGACTGCGACGAACTGCACAGAAGTGCAAGGCCGAGTCCCCATCCCTGTGCAAAGTGTTCGGAATACACAGGACAGACAATTTTGTCAGTGGAATGTCTCGCACACTGTGTGGTCTATACTCGCACACTGTGAGACTGTCTGTACTTGCTAGCGAGGTGGTGCACACCACACTTGAAACTCTTAGCCGCCACCTTGTGCAAGAAGTGTGCGAGACGTTCCTTTCACTCAGTACATCGTACTGGAGTGACGTCGCCTGTCTGTCTGAGAACACTTTGCACAGTTGAAAGGAACGGGGCGTGATAGAACGCAGGTGGTGAGACTGACGAGATATAACGTATGACGGAACACAATTGGGGAGACTGACATGACAAAAACACGTGTTAAGACTTGACACAACAGGTAGTGAAACTGACCAAAGATCCAAGTTGTACTATGAGAGTAATGTAAATATCCAGCGATCCTATCTTCGTAACAAGAATTGGTAGACCTTTTTTTGTCAATGCATGTCATTAATGTCTGGAAGCCATAGGCTCATGACAAATTGTGATATCTGTAGAGCAGCATGTAAATATTCAGGATTTGTAAGTCATTTTGTTGAAGGTAAACTTTAAGCTTTGTTTTTATTACATTACCAAATCAATGAATATGAGCTACAGAACCTGGCTATGGTTTATAATGGTAGTTTTCAAATGCCAACCAATATCATCTTTATGTATAATTACAGGAAAAACCTATACCAGTGTGATGTTTTCAAAAGTTTACTGTGAAGTGTGTTTTTAGCAGTGTTTGAAATTTCTTTCTGCGACATTGCAAAACTTCACATTCTACAGTTCAAACACAAGTTATTGAGAAATTATAATTTAAATATCAAATGTGATAATAAAAATGCAAAACAGATGATATTGGTATTTTTTTTTAACTATGTAGAAGCAATTGATAGATATAAAATCGATATACTTTCATGTCCAATTTTGCAATTAAGTTTGACGTCGCTGTTGAATTATGTAATGAGCTTATCGAAGAAGTTAATATCACTAAACTGAAAATGTTCTAATTGTACACGCTGGTAAAAGCTCAAGCTTTCTAATATATATATATTTACTTCATAGTTTTTTTTGCATTCTTATTGTTAGGCAGATGTAATATTTCTTTATGACCAGTATTATTATTGGGTTATTTTTTTGTTGTACAGTTGAGCACATGTTTTCCTTGTTAGAATGGTGTGGAAAACATTCAAGCTTGTTCATGTTACGAATTTTCAAAAGGAATTGTGTGTAACCCCCCCCCGAGTAACAGGTGTTCCGAGGTATGACCGTACACAGACATCAGAGCCACAGCTAGATACTGGTCGTACAAAAAGTACTGCTTTTAGAGCAATGGTCACGTGGACTCTGTCCACTGGGTACAAGCGAAAAGAAAAAAAAACACGAAAAAAAATGAAAATGTTGAAATACAAAGAAAAGCGGGCGTAGACTTGACTTTGGTGCTATGTGTATGTGAGTGATGATTGGTGGTTGCTAATTGGACTGTACGATGCCGCTGACGGCTGTGTAACTATTCCCTGCCTGTTGACAGTGGTGGCAGCCGCGGAGGGTTCAACAAAAGTGGTTTTAGTAGTGGTAAGTCACGAGTCCCGGCCGGCAGTAGCCAGCCACGGGCATTCAGCTTTCTCATTGTCTAGTCTCTTTAATAGTAGAGGAAGAGTTATAACATGCCACCTCCCGGCTTCTACATGTGTACTATGAAATGTGTGTCCCCTTAATTTATGTCCTGTATAAATGTGTGCAACGTAAGGGTGGGTATGCGGGGTGCGATGCACCATTGAGGGTATGGCGAGTTCATGGTAATGGTATGCAAAGTACACGACATCTACTAGTATATGTACAAGTAATTTGGTAGGAGGCCTGCATGTGTTGGTCTCGTGAAAATGGAATTGAAAAACAAAAACCTGCAGGTGTTATTACGGTGGTGTCGAGTGACAGTTCCAGTGTGAAACATGCATAAAATCACCAAGATTGTAAATGGAGGGGGATGGTGTATAAATAAAAGCATTTCCTGCGGGGCCATGTTCCCGAAGCCATCGTATAAACAACGACATTGTTAACCCTTTCTATGTAGAGGTCTGGGTATCCTTTCTCGAAGCTCTCGTATCAACATGAGACTCTCATAGCAGATCTATAATACAAGAGGATCGTGTACTTACGAGAGCGCTACGGTCTCATAGTGGATATGAGAACTTCAAGAAAAGATGCACTTTTCCTCTTTCGGGATCAGCAAACTTTCCTCCATGAAGGCTTTCGATGTCGTTGCATATGATTTGGGAAAATGGCCCCTGTGCAGTATAATCTTAACGCAAAAAAAAAAATGAAGAAAAAGCGTGTGCCTTGATATGCGATGGCCAGCATAGATTGAAGACATCCAGTGTGTAGTGTTTCAAGCACTGAGCTGTGCCATGCTGAACTAGAGTTGTCAGCTGGCTACCTTGGTGGGTCATTGCGCCACATCACTGAGACTAGATTACCAGGTTACCATGGTTGTTATTGTTATGGAATTGGATTATATGGTGTTGCGCGATATATACGATATGCAATGGTGTGAACTACCACTAACATTTAGAAGTACTAGTATATAATATATATAAAACTGTATACCAATTGTTGTACGGGAAGTGTGTGGTATGGCTAAATGATGCAATATTGATTGGTGTTCTATAATGCAGAAATGGTGTTTGTACGAATTTAAGGAAGTGTATTTTTCTGTGGTGACCATCGCCTGATAATAGCTATTTTCATCGTGATTGTCGGGATGTCATAAGAGTAAAAGCACTGATACAAAGTTCCTATTTCGCACCCAAGATATGTAGTCACTGACACTTAGATGATGAGACTTATTGAGTACGATTTCATGCTTGATCTCAAATTTGATACGAGGAATTGTAATCAAACCTTTAAGATGGGTGTATTATAAAATAATTAAATGTTTAATCGTCTCGAATTGGTCAAAGATTCCTGAAGCGACGTTAAACAAAGATGGGCATGAAATTGTGTTCGTAAGTTTCGCAGTCTGATAGCATTTCTCGAAGCTCTCGTGTCTACTACAATACCAGAAGGGCTCTCATAGCATTCCTGAACGCAAGTGGATTGTGCACTCACGAGAGCGCTATGGTCTCATAGTGGATATGAGAGCTTCGAAAAATTATACCCTGCCTGCTCAAATTGAAATATCTTTCTCATCTGGAAGTACACAATTGTGGTGGTTTTGAACTAATCAGGTTTTTCATGGATGGTAGGAGTAGTGATGCACTGTGTACGAAGGTGTTACTGTTTTTCACACGTGTGGTTGAAAATAGCTATGATCAGGCTGTGTCGCGTTTAACCCTCTCCCTGCTGCAGGCATCCTAAGATGTCCTAAAGAGATTGTGATTGTGCCTAATCCAGCAGGGAGAGGGTTAACTATGCAAGGTACAACTATACCAAACCAATGTCCAATACAAAGTACAAGGTTTTCCTCATACTTGGAATGGTTGACAAATCTTTTAGCAAAATTGTATGGTGCTTAGGCAATGTTACGGAGAAGAAAAAAAAAGGTTACTCTACATAAGAACATGTAGAGGTCAACTAGGTCATCTTAGTTCAAACAGGTCATCTGAAGTGACCTCGGGTTTCAAAACTTCATCTATATCATCTGCATATTGCTCGTACATCTTGCAACTGCTTGGTTTTCACTGCAACCACGTTGGTAGTAATGGTACATAACCAGGGTGTGGATAACAACATGCATATCGAACCTACCAGTAGATTGAGTATAAAATACACTGTATAAAATTGTGTACATCTGGTTGGAAATAATGAAGTTAATTTAGGAGCCTGTTTTACAAACTGGCTGCTTATCTGTTGACACTATGACATCTTAGTGGGTATTGTTTGTGGTATTGTTTGTATGCCTTTAACAACACAAATAACCTACCAATCATGGTTTATCGAAAAGATTTCATTGTCAAACACATTTTACCTGTATGTAGTGTACCTTTGAGTTGTGTACACAAGTACATTTTCTGGTACATTCTCTCAGGTAAAATGTGTTTGACCATGAAATATGTTGACAAACCATTATTGTATTTACAGGGGGAGGAAGTTGCGCTAAAACCTTTTTATCGTCAAAACGTATTTAGGTTTTTGACATGTACATTTCTATTTTCATCTGTTATTTATCAATAAGAAATTGAGCGACGATCTTGCAGCTGTTAGCTGTGATTAAAACGTCTTGTTATTTTTACCATGGATTCAACATGATAGGCAACTAAAACCTCTGTCGATGTAGGCTAATTAAGCCTAATTAAGAAAAAATGTATTTTCCTTGTTATCAAGAAAGACAAATAAGACATTGTATGAGACATTGTCGAGCACAAACTCATCAGACTTATAACTTGTTTTAAACAAAATGTGTACTATGTTCAGATGGTTGTACAAAGACCAAGGTCTAGTCAAAGTGTTGAGGTGTTCTGTGTAAGGAACTGTGGTTATAGAGGACTACGTGGGCTTCTTGTACACGATGATCATACATGAGATGTAGTGCGTGGATGTGGTCTCACCGTGGTGATTTCTGTCTTCTTACCAGGTGATGACAGGGATGGTGGTGGCAGCTACGGAGGAGGTAAGACGCCACTCGGCGGAAAGTCTGGCCGCAGTTGCACTGTGAAGTCTAATGAATATGTGTTGTCATGTTGAACTAATGTGTGATACTGCTATACAGCACTTGTTCAATATCGCAGACCAAAAAGAAATGTGCACCTCGAAGTGAAGTTGAAGTGTGTGGTAGTGCTAAGTAAGCTTTCGTATGACCAGATACACATTATTACCACAGGGCGAAGCATCGTTGCGTATGGGTGAAAGATTTCTGCTGCGACCAATGACAATAAAAGTTGCAATGCACATTTCGTTGATCATCATGTACAGGAAGCCAATGTAGTGAAGTATCTCGTCAATACCGCATCAAAAATTCAACTTTCGCGAACATTGATGCCAGTGTCCCAGCATCAATGTTCGCGAAAGTTACCTTTGTGATGCGATATTGATGAGATGTTCTGTAGAGTGGCAATGCAGGTATCATCCTTGGTCTTTCATTACCAGTCAGTGCTCGCAGGTTCACCGCAACATTCAACATGAGCGATGTTGCGGTTTCCTCCTGTCCTAAACTGACAAGTCATGATATTGGTGAAAGATTCTAGACTCTAAACCCCAATTTAAAAAATAATAAAAACTGAGTATGCTAAGTGAATGAGTGACTGTCTACAGATCGTGAGATGGAGACTCAGCAAGACACCATCTTTGTTTCTGGTATGGGCGACGAGGTTGATGAAGATGCCCTCGTACAACACTTCGGCAGCATTGGAGTGATCAAGGTTCGTAAGCTTGGCGGGTGGCAAGACTTTGGTGGTATTGGGTGGCAACTAGTCAAAATGAGAAACAAGTCCTCAAATATTGCTGTTCATTGAACATTTTATTTTTCAGTTTAATTTCAATAATTTTTTCCATTAGTGTCGAGATTCAAGATTCCCGCTCACTCACTCAATTTAACGTTTTCATTTGGCTATATATGGTTTAGATAATTTGTTGTGAATACAGGCTTTTTTCAGTGACAATATATTAGCAGAAGGTGTTTCTGACTCTTTTCCAATACAATTAAACATACATTCCGTTGTACAAGTTTTCAATTACTGTATCGTCGTGGAAAATTCCCATGGAGATTTTAAGCTCCATAATCCCTTACTGTTGTCCCATATCGGTGAAATATTCCTGCAGAAATGTACAGCAATATCAATGAAACTATTCTGTATTGTACTCTCCTTGTAATACTGTATAGCTATTTGGTATAGGATAATTATAGGTTACTTTTCAAGATAATTATTCTGATTCGACTAGCTTTTACACACTAGGTATTTTAAGTGTCGATCTTTTGAGGCAAGACGTCTAATGCGTTCTCATACGACGGTGAACAATAACATTTCAGATCGACAAGAAGACAAGCAAGCCAAAGTTGTGGATCTACAAAGACAAAGTGACGGGCAGACCGAAGGGAGAAGCGACGGTGACATTCGACGACCCTTCCACAGCTAAGGCAGCAATCGATTGGTTCGACAGTACGTAATATACGTTTATTTTATTTATTTTAAAAAATGTTTAATTTTTTTTATTTTCTTTGACGCCAATATCCAGAATAACTGCTCATGCACTTTTCGTAATGGAAGTCGAGGGCCAATCTTGTACGACATGTCGTCGCGTGTGGGTGAATTATTCCCGCTGCGACCTAAAGTATGAATTCATTAATTGTATGAAGTGTAAGCAAGACCGTAATATGAAA
>JAVCKZ010122231.1:0-22371 GCA_034780755.1 Lepetodrilus elevatus | reverse complement strand
ATTATTATTATTATTATTATTATTATTATTATTATTATTATTATTATTATTATTATTAATATTAATATTAATATGTCAACAAACTGTAAGTGTATTCATTTTAAACGTTTTGGCAAGCATGCTGGCTTTTTTCCATTCTCTTTTTGTTTTGTTTTCAGAGATAGCAATGTAAACAATACGCAGAAAGAATCCCACAGCATGAAGAAAATGTCCTCTCCTATCCAGCACCATGATAGACCCTCTGCCATGAACGAGTTCATGGAGGTAGACGAAACACGGCACAGCAACGCACACGCACCTGCACTCCCTCCTATGGCCCCTGCCACAGAAGACATTGATGGTGATCCGCGGAAGGACAAGAAGAAAAAGAAGAAGAAAAAGAAGAAGCGACACCACCGTGACTCAGAAGACATGGGATACGACCCAACACAATCTGACAACGAAACCGGAAACAAGACATCGAACTCTGCGCAAGAACGCGTGCCACCGAATCTTTACCATGATAATTCGCTCTACGACAGTGATCCGATCTAAAATATAAGTTATAATGGAATAATTATGTTCAATATAAGTTAACGGAGTACATTAATTATATCACAAATTATCATGGTCCTGATGCGTTGGTTAGTATTCAAATATAAGAATAAAAGGCAGTAGAATTTGAATAAGAACTTTACGAAGAAGCAAATCAGATAGGCGTACACATGGATAGGCCTTATTTTTCCTGGTACTAGTATTCATGAAACTTTATGTTCACCATTAAATTTGTTATTCACTTTCCGCTTCCACGCATGTCCCAATGAATGGCATTACAAATTACAATTGTAATATCATCCCATATGTTAGTCATCATACTGTTCTGTTCGTATTCATGACGGTAGATTGATGAGACTGTTTTATTATTATAAGTGTTTGTCGTTATTATTAATAAATAAGTGTTTATCTGTGATAAAACCGTCGCAAATGGATGAAAGATTCCCGCAGCGACGTTAAACTCCATAATCACTCACTCACTGTGATAAAAGTTATCATCATTATGCATACAATATGTAGGCTATATGTAAGAAATATGTCAATGCCAAAACATGACAAGTTGTCGTATATTATCTTGTTGTCTTTATGTGTTTTACCACTATCTTTCCACGAACTTATATTCGCTGTGATCTTTACTGTTGTGATAGTTAAAATCGTATTTTATTTTCACTCAGGGTAGCATATGCAGCTGTAGTACAGTAGAGTTTAAAAAAACTATGCAACTTATGTACTTAGGATGTGGATTTTCCTATTATACAAAATAACTGGATGTAGAAATTGGCATTCTTAATCATTCGTGTGGTATCTGGTTATAATATTAAAATTAATAACTTCTTTTACCATTTAATATGTCGAATATCATAAGTACTGCTGGACTCTTGGCACTACAATATGCCTGTTCACTGCTATTTCCTTCTTTCTTTAACTGTTCATTATTCAAAATGGTTATTAATCCTTACTAAATATATAGGCTGGGAGTATATCCTGAAGCATAGATGGAAGCATGCATGCATACATATTGCGCTATAATGTTACAGTTAATCTGTATAATCAGGTAATGTGTATAATACCTGACTTTTTCATTGAATTTCAGTTCACTAAGTCAATTTTTAAAAAGCCTGAAATTACAAAATGATGGCTTTTAATTGCCAGTTTTATATGTATTCACACATAATTGCATGCATTTATATTATTATTCATACACAATTTTATTAATGCCTATACAAATTTATATATTATCTTCATTTTATGTCACCAAAGTTATGCCATTCTATCTGGTAATTAAAGGGAATCATTATGTAATTTCAGGCTTTTTAAAAATTGACTTAGTGAACTGAAATTCAATGAACAAATCAGGTATTATACACATTACCTGATTATACAGATTAACTGTAACATATATAGCGCTATATATACTGAAAGAAAAATGTTACTATTAGTACTACCACTACTACTACTACTACTACTACTACTACTACTACTACTACTACTACTACTACTACATGTACTACTACTTATCTATATATATATCTATTATAGAACGTATACGTTTTAGTCTATACAAATACAATAGTCCAGTCGATAGTCACAGCACTTTTATTGTGTCCATTTGCCAGGTTGTAAAATATACATTATACTTGCAACTGTATAATAAACATATGAAGTATGTCACATAATAAATATCACATTCGAATTAACTCAAACTGCGTTCTTGTATTAATATTTATACTGACTTTGTGAACAACGTATAGTTAGGGTTAGGGTTAAGAAAAATATTTTATTCACAAAACTTTATTCACAAAATTGGGTCACATGAGCCAATCAGATTGCCGGGAATCAGCTCCGAGGCTGGGGGACTGTTCTCGAAACGTTCTTACGATCGTACGACTATGAAAGATTCGGGGTTCATGATCAGTGTTAAAATATTGATGATTAGTGTGGCATTATGAATAAGTCGCTGGGGTATGTTCCCAAAATTGGCAGTCTCCAGATTACGTTAAGCAGAGAGGTTATAATCCGCTTCCAGAAATGGGAAAACTGACGTGAGACATTTGGGCTATATACCTATTGATGATTCACACAAATGTATTTACTAGTATGTCCCGACATATACATATATGCCTATTTCTGTAACATTGCTGTTTGTGAATGGGTCCTACTCTGAAAAAAGTAACATTTTCAACCATAGAAAACATTTTTTTCCCATATAAACACTTTTCAAAGTGGTCAGATAATAAATTGCATACACTTATTTAGCAGATATTAATATATATTTGACAACATTGTATTGTCATCAATAGTGTATAATCTATGAAAATTTACACAAAATATAATGATGAGTGTAATGAATAATGAGCATTAGGACTTGCTACCTAAACTAGCTAATGCATATTATTATTTCATAATTAAATGATAAAAATACTAAACCGAATATTACAAAATATGTTATACTTGTTATACTTGCTTGTATTAATGATTACATTTTGCAATAGAACACCAATTGGTAAGTGTGAGCAATAAACTGCCAGAAATGGAACAACTGGCGTGTCCAATTAAGAGGTGTTATAATCTCACTGCCAGATTCGGGAATGCCAGATTCGGGAATAAACCATGGTTACTGATATATTTTGTTTGAAGATGTTTTGAATTGCTTTGTCACTTTTCTGTTGCCCGAAAGCCAAAGTTTATGAATTATTAATTGTTGCATTACTTCTGGCTTGACACAAATATCAGCCATTGAAAACTTCATGGAGACATTACATCTATAATGCAATATTTATATAATTGTTCATGTTTCTGATCCTGCAGCGACGTTAAAACTCCATATTCACTCACTCATGTTTCTGAAATTGTATTTTTAATCTTCAGTCATGATCGCTGTGTCTGATATCAAAATTTCTGGGATGATTCATTTGATACTAAGAAGTTATTATGATGTTTTATCCCCTGTATCATTCTGATAACCTTCATATTGGCCCCAAATCATGGTTTGATATCAGACATGATTTTATTAATCTTTGTCATATAAAACCAATTTTATCATATATATTGCAACCAACTTATGAATATTAGTCCAGAAAAAGATTGTGATCAGAATATTATTTAGCATTTCTCGTCCATGGATGCCACTTATTCGAAGTTGATAGACATGTAATGTATTGTTTTTAATGAACTACCGACACATACAGCTTTATCATGTAATATGATAGTTTAAATTTAAATATTGATCCATTCTGCCTTACAGACATTAAGATCTGGCCTTCATCAATATGACACGACATGTTACGACATATGTTGCACACATGACATAACATGAAATGGTTATACGAATCATATCCATGCTGATATGCAGGTCACTGCGACCTAGGCTTATCGATATGTTGTTATGCCACATGTGCATTGATGTTATCGTAACGAGTGGCACGTTGCAGTTCCCAGTCTGGTTATGACTTGTCAACACGTGAACAGTCTTAACTATTGACTGCATAGTCCTCGGTCTGCACGTGAAGTGTGTTAGCTACGCTGCGAGCGTTACGTAGTTGTATTAGGACAAGGGGCTGTGGTCACAATTATTAAAAGGCATATTATATCCAACACTGTCGTTGTGTATGGGTGAAAGATTCCCGCTGTGACGTAAAACAATTAATTCACTCGCGCATATTCAACACTGCAATGTAAAAGCTGTCATTGTAATAATCAATTTGTTATTTAATTCTTTTCGCGTATGGGTGAAATAAAGCATGTTCATTCATTCTTTTCATTTTCTAGTTAACAGCTGGATTATGCTGGATTATGCACAGGCATAGCTCTTTAGCTCATCTCCGGTTGCCCCTAGCAACACGACAAACTGTTTACCCATGTCAGGTGTTGTCTTGGATTTTGATATAAAATGAAATCTCGACTAATTATTGATGGCCAAATGTTAATTAGTTTCCGCTGGTTTAGACCCAAAGTAGGAAGGTTTTATTAGTAAAACTAGCATTGTTCATTAGTGGTGATGAGATCTATTGTTCATATATATTATTGGTGAGATCTATTGTTCATTAGTGGTGAGATCTATTGTTCATAATTGATGGTGATCTCTATTGTTCATTATTGGTGATGAGATCTATCGTTCATCAGTGGTGATGAGATCTATTGTTCAGCATATTGCTGACCAAATCTATTATTCATTATTATTGGAGTTTGATCTTTTGTTTATTTTTAATGGTGAGATCTACAACATATCAGTTTAATCTAAGTAGGTCTGACTACCAATCTGAAGGTGTAGAGAGAGTTATCTCCCTTTCACTGAATTTGATCCGACATTTGGTGGTTTGTAAGTAGTAATTAGGTCTGATAATTTGTCTAGCTTGTCAATAATGTTTGTGTTGCAATCCATTTACCCCGTGACATTTCTTCTGTACACTACCTCGCCGTGACATTTCTTCTGTACACTACCTCGCCGTGTCCATGATAACTACCGGGTAGTAACATAGGAAAATGTGACCCAATACCTCAATAGATTAATACTTTGTAACAGTTTAAATACCAAACTTATGCTTTTATTTCAGTTGTTTTATTTATTAAGATGTACCAAGTTAAGCATGCTTCTGAGCCTTATGAAGTGTATGCATTATTATTATTATTATTATTATTATTATTATTATTATTATTATTATTTTGTTATATTGTTATTATTGTTGTTTTTATGTTTTTATTTTTTTAAATATTTTATTTTGGTATTACTACTACTACTACCTGTAGTGTTGTTATTGTTGTTAATTATTATTGTTATTATTATTTATTCAACAAGTGCATCTGTATATTTGTATTTTTCAGCTCGTACTGGCGATTTCTTCGACAACTGCGTGATGGCGCGACTACAACAGGAGTTAGAAGATCTCACTCAGCGAACTCATCTTGATATCATTGGTCCTCCCCACTCAGTCACATTCCACAGTACTGTAAGGACATGTCATATATCTTGATATCATTGGTCCCCACATCCTGCAAATATCAATGTCATTGGTCTTCACTTGTCCTTCAAATATCAATATCATTGGTCCCAACATCCTGCAAATATCAATGTCATTGGCACTTGTTCATCCTGCAAATATCAATATAATTGGTCCTCACATCCTGCAAATAACAATTTCATTGGTCTTCACTTGTTTTGCAAAGATCAATATCATTGGTCCGCAATTGTAAGGACATCACAAATATTTAATATCACGCAAATACTCGTAGAATAGCCCTGCGTTACTCATTTCCAGTCTTAAATGTCAGCCATCTTGAATCTTGGTGTTTTGCAATCACAAAAAATAATACTAAAATATAAGCAGATTAATAGACTAAAATGGAATAGCATGCTACATCTGGTATTTTTATCTGATGTGCATTGGTAATTTCACTAATCCACCTCAGACATTTGGGATAGGTCTTACTGGAACTGTGTGTCTGCAGACAGACATTTGGGATAGGTCTCACTGGAACTGTGTGTCTGCAGACAGACATTTGGGATAGGTCTTGCTGGAACCGTGTGTCTGCAGAGCAATATATAATTAGTAATTGTTTATCGTGTGCATTCTGTCTACGTATTTCAACAATTTCCTAATATAAAGTATTGATTTTACTGACTACACAGCACAAGTTAATGGTCTGGGTATCGTTTCTCCAAGCTCTCATATCCACTATGAGACCATTGCGCTCTCGTAAGTGCATCGTCTCCACGTATAAGAGATTGGTACGAGAGTCCTTACAGGGCTCCAGACTAACATTTTGAGTTACTTGCCCGCAGAGCAAGTCAGGACAAGTTGCAATGGCACCAAAGGTGCTAAATGATAAAAAGTAGGTTGCCCGCTGTACAATTTAAATTGCCCCTGTACGTGGGGCATATGTTCGTCCAGAGCCCTGCCTTATGGTCTCGTAATAGATATGCGAGTGTCGAGAAACAATACCCAGATCATCAGATCATCAGATAAAGAAATAATCAGTAATTATTTATGACGTGCATTCTATATACGTACTTCTACAAGAACTTCGAGAAACAATACCCTGATCATCAGAGAAAGAAATACGTAATCAGTAATGGTTTATCACGTACATTCAGTATCCATACTTCGAAGTACATTCTTCTACAATCTGGGCTTTAGAAATATAGCGCACGAGTCAAAAGTTCATTTCTCTCATCAGAAAGACCTCCAAGGTCACCACGTGTTACGTCAGAACTAATCAGCGACGTCTGTGATGTGTATTGATTGACAAGATGCTGCCACAGTTCACGTGCATCTCCTATGAGTCAATGTGACATGTTAATTTTATATAGTACTGGTTGTTGCTAGGAAATCTGGCGTTTATTACACTGTCAAAACCTTTGTTTTTGTCTTGCGGGTGTATGGTCAGATAGACAATGGAAGATTATATGGTCAGATAAACAAAGGAAAATTTTGTATTACATATTGATATAGACACTATCTGAAAATCGGTGGATTTATCATAATATTATTAAAAGAATCAGTTGACATATGAATCAAGTTTCAAGCTAGCCATAGAATAGATTTTTAAATAGTAATATTATGTAAATATTTGAAAAGAAAACAATCCTTAGTCTTAGTATGAACTGGTGCTTCGTTCAGTTCTACTATGGATGTTGCAGGTTTCCTCCTGGCCTAAAATTGATAAGTCCTGAACAAATCTTGAAAGCGGTCCTAAACCTCAATTTAAGAAAAATATATAGAGAAAAATATATAATGCATTCAATATGTGGCAATCTAATATAGACATTCACCCTCTCCCTGCTGGATTTGGCACAGTCACTGCTCTTTAGGGCATCTCCGGTTGCCTTCAGCATGGAGAGGATTAACAATAGAAATCAGTTTGTGGATGCATCATAATTATGTTGATAAAAGAAAATTAAAATAATTAATCTAACCATTAAGATCTACAAGAATATATTGATGATTTCTACAAATACACTGATGTTTCCTACAGGTACAGTGATGTTGTTTTCTTACAATAAACTCTGGTTGTTTTCTACAGGTACTTGCCAAGAGAACTGAAGAATCAGGAAAAATCAAAGTATTACTTCATTGGATTCCTGAGGATATGTACGTATTCTTATATCTGGTCGGCTGTGTGTATGTCTTGCTTAGAATATGTACACGTGTCAATTATCTATATGACTTCCTATGTAGATAGTATTTATAGCGTTCTAAAGTACCCTATACAATGTAAATATGTCTGGTTGTGGAAGATGTCACACATGGGTATATAATTCAATCGTTCATGAAGTAAAAATGTCTCGTGTATAATGTTTAATTCACACTTTACCACAATGCTCCTAAAAATTCAGACACTTATAATAATTATAATTATAATTATGATATCAGCTGTATATAGATATGAAGGTCCTGTATGTCCATGTTTCAGTTTTCCTGTCCGTCCATGTTTCACTATTCCTATCCGTCCATGTTTCACATTCTTATCTGTCCATGTTTCACTATTCTTATCTGTCCATGTTTCACTATTCCTATCCGTCCCATGTTTCACTATTCCTATCCGTCCATGTTTCACTATTCCTATCCGTCCCATGTTTCACTATTCCTATCCGTCCATGTTTCACTATTCCTATCTGTCCATGTTTCACTGTTCCTATCCGTCCATGTTTCACTATTCTTGTCTGTCCATGTTTTAGTATTCCTGTCTGTCCATGTTTCACTATTCCTATCCGTCCATGTTTCACTATTCCTATCCGTCCATGTTTCACTATTCCTATCTGTCCATGTTTCACTATTCTTATCCGTCCATGTTTCACTATTCCTATCTGTCCATGATTCAGTATTTTTGTCAGTCCATAGTTTCAGTAGTTCTGTCTGCCCATGTTTCAGTAGTCCTGTCTGTCCATGTTTCAGTATTCCGGACGCGTGGGTGCCAGAGTCTCAGGTCGCGGACTTGTCCCAGCGGGTCATTCCACTAACACAGCTACCTCCTGACTGTTCCGTCAACCTCCACCCGTCGCTGTACCGGCATCACCGCTTCCGAAAACACCGCCGAAAATAATACCCACAATGCAGCAGTGCAATTGACATCAACCTGTGTGTGTGTGCATGTGTACGTGTGTGTGTTTGTGTGCGCGCATGCGTGAGAGAGAAAGAGTCACGTGTGCGAGTCGGATCACCGTTTCTCTCCTGCCACTGAAAGTTGGTCGATGTCGGAATTGGCTCCATTTCCCTCAGGAATATGTTGAAATTAGGCTCCATTTACCCTTGACATAGTGGAAGTTGGTCTATATAGAAATTGGCTCCATTTCCCTCAGGAATATGTTGAAATTAGGCTCCATTTACCCTTGATATAGTTTCCATATTCACTCACTCACCCTTGACATAGTGAAAGTTGGTCTATGTAGAAATTGGATCCATTTCCTCCAATACATTGAAAGATAATTGGACCCAATTGATCCCTCTATAGTGAATGTTGGTCTATATATAGAAATTGACACAATTTTCCCATGTCCCAGTGAAAGTTAATCGGGATCCAAGTAATTAATTCCTGGCAAAATTGACTCAAATATACTCCTAACCTGGTAAATATAAACATTGGCTCCATCTTCTACTATTAACCCTTGGTTAATATTGAAATTGGCTCCATTTACTGCCACAATAAAAGTTGATCATTAAAATTGCCATTGAGAAAGTTGGCCAATATTATTTAACTCCCAACAGAAAGTTGATCATTAAAATTGTCTCATTTACCACTGCCATAGTAAAGTTTGTACATTGGTCGATGTCGAAATTGTCTCCAAACAAGTCCGTCCATTCTGAGCAGAACTACAAAACCATTGCAACAACACATTATTCTACAGATGATAATAGATGTGCCTTTATCCATTTTCGATTTTATCATTTAATCGTTTTTGGTCATTTACAGAGCATCCCACGACTAGTATCTATGGCAGTTGTAAGTTTAATTTATGGAGGAGAGTTATCCATAGTTCAACTGACATACATTGTCAGTTTCCCTATATATTAGATGGTTGTAATTACCCCAGTGGGGGTAAGTGATTTTTACATTTTCACGTAAATATACCAAGTCTCTGGTACAACACAGGGTTATGGCTAGACCCAACTCCATGCAAGACAAAGCCCAACTTGATACAAGCAAGCAAAGTGCTGATGACAAGGCCATTGCTAGGCCATTCTTGATATAAGGACCATGCTGACAAGGTCATTGCTAGGCCATTCTTGATACAAGCAAAGTGCTGATGACAAGGCCATTGCTAGGCCATTCTTGATATTAGGACCATGCTGACAAGGTCATTGCTAGGCCATTCTTGATACAAGGCCCAATCGCAATACAATTGGGGTGTTTACTACAAGGCTATGATAAGTCAATTTATATACACGTAGAATATTATTATCAAGACTGGACCCAGATCAAAATACTGTAAGTAGAGTGTTGACCACAAGGCCAAGACTAGGTCATTACTTGACCAACTGCAAGTGGCGGGCGATATGAACGTGATCGTATTCTTGTTATTAGCATCGTCATCAATGGTATGAGAGGAGAGGAGTGATTGTGTGTGTTTATTCTTACATAGGAAACCATCATCTAGTGCTTTTAGCTCTCTCTTCCTTTTTTTACTGTTTATTTGTTATTGTCTCATGTTAGCGTGTATACTGTTTGTTTTAAGTCTGTTGTCACATGTTGAAAGATTAGATGTCTGGTTTGAAGAAAGTTTTTATTTGCTCGATGGATAAGTACACCAGTAATACTGTCATAAACGTACACAAGTTATTTGTGATTGTTGTGTGTTTGACTATGGGCAAATTAATACCAATATATAATAACAAAGTTGATAATATCTTGGAATGAGTATTTGAAATGTTTTAATCTTGTAGGTTTCATAATGTGCCATCAGTTGTTACGTTATTAGTAAGTACTGTTAACCATCTCCATGCTGAAGGCAACCAGAGATGCCTAATCCAGCAGGGAGAGGGTTAACAGTGAGCTTGCTATGGATCACAACACACAATTAACCTCAATTTTTTAAGTTTCATAATCAGTAACACAACAATTAACCAATCCAATGGCAGGTTACATTATGAAATATACCGTAAAGAAAAGGTTAAAATATGCTGTCTTCATTTAAGAACTATTTTCTATGTCTATAGTTTTCTGACATTTCAACTTGTAAAATTTCTTAGGTATAGTTGGTGTAAATATAATGAATCAATGTACAGCCAGTTAGAAGAGACGAGTTCAGCTCCACAGTGCCTATGGTATTCACTCCCAGCAGTGCCCGCCACCAGCTTCACTGCATGGAGCTGTGACATGGGAGACAACTCTCATTACAGTGGCGTGCAGTGCTGTGAGGGAATGCCTATAATGTAAAGCTAAATAGTAGTCACAGTTGTAAATACACACAAGCTCTCTTGTGTTCATCTTAACTGGGTTCGACTGTAAACCACACGTTAGGAAACTTGTAATATATTTTTTTTAATGAAAATTTGCAAATAATGAATCATTAACCAAAGTTTTAGATGTTGTCTGGTCATTTCAGGATTTGAGTTAGATTTTGAATGTTCTCAAAATGTTGTATTAGATTCGCCAAGGCAAAATATTTGGTTGTAACGTGGATGATTTATGTCATATTAAGATAAATATATAATGTCTAAAGTTTAAACGTAACTTGACATAATCTCAGGCTTTGAGAAATTGACATATTATGTTGAGATGAGCCTTGCTATTTATTTTGCATTGAAATATGTTAGTAATAACCTCATCTCAAATATATAGGCTTAATTAAATTTGTGAGCATAAACCTGGTAATTTGAGTGATTCTACACCAAATTCAGTATGAAAATGTTTATTAGAATTTCAATTGTATATTTCAATAATAATAAAAAGGTATTTTTTACTATGTAGAAGAACCTTCGATTTATCGTATATGTGTTCTACAATGTACAGTCATGTGTCCGCTTTGGTGAACTAGCTACTACAGTGCTCCCGCGATATATAACGCTGAATTTGGTGTCCATGACATGCCACCTACGTTATAATACCTGCGTTGGAGAAATAACAAACAAAAAAAAATTGGATTATTTTTTTTTTTTAATGGGGTCCATGTTGGACCCCGCGTATCTGAATCTGCGGTGCATCGAAGGGCGTTATATCGAGGGAGCACTGTACATTGATAGCTAGATTCTATAGCCAAAGTGATTAACTAGTTGGTTGCTGGTTTACCTGCGTTCTAGCTTTAACTATCCTGAAAGAATTACATTACATGTATTGTCAAAGTAGCTATTATTTAACGATTTTTTAAAAACATTTTTTTTCACAGTACTGTCATGTCAGATAAATAAACTTCCCTGATACAGTGCTCCCTCGTTATAACGCTGAAATTGGGGTCCATGACATGCCACCCGCGTTATATCCACCAATATAATTGGAGAAAAAAATCTTCTTCTTTTAATTTTTTTTAAAATGGGGTCCACATTTGACCCCGCATTGTATCCGAATCCGTGGTGCATCGAAGGGCGTTATATCGAAGGAGCACTGTACCAACATAGCTCGTGTGCATGCAGTAGAAAATAAACAAGCCATATGCAGCATAATTTTTGATGGTCATAATGATTCAAAAGATTAACTCATGGAGGTGTTGAATGCAATTTTCTCATTAACCCGCTTGCTGCTGGGTCAATCGCAGTCACTGTGCTATAGGGCATCTGAGATTCTCTCCAGCAGGGAGAGGGTTAAAATTAAATCATTTTTTTCCTCAGTAACTCTACCTCTTCGTTTCCCTACCATGGTTACTATCAGGACAAAGATATTCACCTCATTTTGTTTAGTTATTTTTTTTTTATTGGATGTGGACATGATTTTGACCGAAAGCAATTTTTAATTATTTTATTTTAATTGGGGTTTAGAGCTGTTGTCAAGATTATTTCATTTATATCATGGTTAAGCCACAATTAAGTGAATATTGTATTTTCAATAAATATATAATGTTAGTGGGATTGTTTAGATGTTTATCTGCAATGTCGTTTGCTTAATACAATCGATATGTATTTTAGTGTCAATTTAAAGTGAAGGACAAACGCTTTAATGTTTTAATGTAGAAAGCCTAATGTATAGAAAATATTTGTAATATTCTATGGACTTAAACTAAAAACAATAATATTGACTTACCAACAAAACATTTTTTTAATGTTTTCATAAAATTAGGATTTCCACTTGATTACCGTATGTTCCATGAAATAATAATTTTAATTAATTATCAGTTTCACTGCAATGTAATGCATAGAACATATGTATGAATGAATTACAATTATTGTGAAAATTGATTGTCTGAAAAGTCTTGTCTTGACATTACGATCTTTTTGAATATCAGTCCAACGTGTGCGATGTGTAAGATCCGACAAGACAGTCACGTTTCACAATAATTGCATTCAGTTCTAAATATGTATCTGACATAAGGTGGTAGTCCTCATTACGTACGACTTGCGTCTCTGAATGTTGAAAGAACTTTTGTATATTTATGTGGATTGTGATCTGAAGATGTGTACAGGGAGTTGTCTAAAGAAGATTGTTTGTATGTGAAGCTTTGTACAATCTCTGTATTTAGTAGTTCATGTGGGTGGTACGCAACCGAATCCTAAGAGAAATTTTTTCCACAGATTTAATTACAAATATCCTAAGCTTACCAGGCGTAAATGGAATTTTTGTTATGATGGTACATGTACTAAACAAGATTGTGAAATGATATCATCATTTGTCATATCATTTGATATCATACAGTTATTAATAAGTATCAAATCAATATACAGTACCATAATTACCCTAATAATTCAAACCCTGTAATAGTTCGAATACCTAAATTAATCCCTGAAAATAACAAATTTATGACTACCGGTAATAGTATGAATATGAGGTGTTTTTAAAAATTGTAATTTACCAATTATTTGAACACAATCAAAACATTTTGTTGTTGTTAAAGTCATTTAATTACTTTACGATTTCATCTACAACCATCTTTTGTACTTTAATTTGATTGTCCCTGCTTATATGAGCACCGATCATGTTCAATTTTCGTATTTTTTCTAATAATTCAAACAGCTACAAATTTTAATATTTTCTCCTTTTTGAATTATGGGGGTAATTACATTATTTTAACTGTAGTAAGAGCAATCTTGAAACATTAAGGAATGGTTTTCTGTGTTTTCTGTTACATACACTTTATATGCTATATGAAGGAACTAATTGATAGTTTAGTTAATCTACCATCAGATTGGGTTAATAATCGTGAATGTGATAACAAATTAATAATACCTTTTTATTGAAACGTATGTGTATTACATGTAGTTGTTTTGCTAATGTCGGTATGGTTTGCAAAGCATTGTTAGTTTTTAAGACAATGGGAGTTTTATCAAGTAACTAAATAAAAACTTGGTGGGATTTTCTTTTTAATTTGTTTGAGAAATTGAGTGTGGTGATTGATTGTGTACCATTTTGTACCATTTTGTACCATTTTGTACCCTCATGTATCATGAATTAGGAATTAAATTAATATGTGAATGACATTTGCATGCAAGTAAAATTTCATGAAACGCCAATGTGTGAATAATCCCTTACAATGTTATGTTAATCAGTCAATTGATTAAAACCTTTCAAAATTGGAATTAAGTTTGCACAGAGAAAAAAATATTATTTAAAAGCTTGTATAAGGAAAGTATTATGGCTGTTTTATGTAATTAAGATATTTTATCATTCTTCAAATTGTATTACAAATGTTACACAAATTGAATAATTCAATCACATTTTGTTTGCATCTTTAGGAGTAAAAGTAATGTGGTGTTAAAAATATTAATTAAGAAATTCATTCTTTCCATTCATGTGTGCTTGTGAATGATTATAATTAATGTGTCGTGCAATACCAGTATTGTCTACATACTCCGATATTTTGTTAAATTATACATAATGGAGAAGGGCCCAAAATATCACCTTGCTGTACGAATGAATTGGACCCGATTACAATAGAATGCAGTGGTGTCCTGACTTATCCAAGTCCATGTTTCTATGGTGTATCTGCTTGTGACGAATACTCACTGGAGTAAATTACTACACAGGTCATGTGTGAGAGAGAACAGTCAGCCATGGCATTGTTTTGCTCATGTGTGTTTACATGTACCAATTTACGTATGTATTTTTTACATACAAGGTTATCTTGAATGGCAGTTTTATCATCGGACATATTTGCTCATTACACACCCACTGACCCGTCATCTCATTGAACAACTGGAGAATAATCGGACAAAAAAACGACGAGGAGTTCGACATTAATTCACCTACGAGACATCGAGTGAGGCCGTATTGAAGTCTGAATTCGCGCTAGGATTACGTATATATACATATGTTCATTATTTAAGACCTGACCACCTCTCTTGACCAACGTGATCTCATTGTACATAGTGAACGTACCGGGCAGCGAGTGCCTGTATATCAACACCAGAGTCATGTCATGCTGTCGTGTCATGCTGTCATGTCATGTCATCACCAGCATGTCGTCACTTTCATAATGGCATGACGTTTTCACAACGTGGAGGAACCTCAGATTACTTTCGTTTCGATGTTTTTAAAAATTTACTAGAACATCCTTGATATCTCCATGAATGCTTAGTTTAATTGTGTTTTGTGTTACGTGTAGATTTACTGAGCTGACAATACTGTAAAGCATTAATTGTAGACCAGGTCCTGTTGCACAAAATGATCGTAGCAATCTGAGAATCAGTTTACTATACATGTATACTTGTAGTAGTAATGACTGTCATAGTGCTATGATCGTCGCAAATGAGTGAAAGATTCCCACAGCGACGTTAAACTCCATATTACCTCTCACTATGGTCATACTTTGTAGCAAGACCCTGGTCTAACTATTTTTGCAAATGGGTAAAATATTTAAGAAATTAATGAAAGAAATATACAGTAGACCTTGCATATAACTGACTCATTGGGACCGGCTATTTCTGTCCATTATATGCGAAGTCCATTATACGCATATATATGCCGCAATTAGCATTAGACTGGACCTGGTACTTCAGATTCAGTCCGTTATATGCGAAGTCCGGTTTATGTGAGGTCGTTATATGTGATGTCTACTGTAGTACCCGTGTGGAACTTCTTCAAGCTCTTAATTTAATCGTTGTGCAATAATTTGAAATTTCAAGTAATTAAGTCACATTCTTGGTATGCCATTTTTCAGAGAAAGTATTGAAATTAATGTAAAAGAAATACGAGAAATTAATATTTGATATCCCAACATGGAGTTATATTGAGGATGACATCGATGTAGAAAGTATGACATCAACAATTGTCAACATCAACATTACCACATTCCTTTAATGTCATATCCTGTATGTTAAAGCCATACCCTTGCTATTTCACTGTAAAATAAGCAGGCTCCCAAGATTTAAAAAAATATTGAGTACGATTTCATGCTAAACCTGAAATTTTATATGAAGATTTGTGAACAAAACTTTTGAGGAGCATGAAATCATACTCAAGAAAGTTTCGTAATCTCGGGGCCAGACCAAGCTACAAAAATATAAATAGCTGACGGAAGCAACTAACGGAAATATTTTCTCTCCCGACAACACATCATTTGAACTAAACCAATATTCCGAGAGGGAAATCGTTCTATGCAAGGACACTATTAGATGATACTATTTGAAGGTAATATTACAAACAAGTTTGTGAATTTTCTATGCGAAAAATATTTGAACTTTGTCCTCTGAGGTAGGCAAAGTCACGAGTCCTTCCTCAAATTGTTGTGTGTCATGTGACCCTAGCATCATAAACAAACCCATCACGTTACGAGTCGCCATATACACATCAGGGGGCGCCACCATATTTATTTTTTCATTGCTGTGAATGTACCAATTTGTGAAGGACTTGGAACCATGTTCTTGTGTTTCAAGTTATTTATAAAGCAATGGTAGATAGTGTTGTATAGTTAGTTTTGTAAAAATAAACAATTACAGTTTACTGATGGTGTTTTTTTATATTTTACGATGAATTTCTAACCAGGAAAAGCAATGTTGGATTACTAGTATTCTAATGCTTGATTCATCCTCGAAAACACAGACCATTATGACTACACTAACCTCTGTCAAATACCCTGGGATCACTGTCTATACAGAACTCCGTTTTCGACACCCTGGATGAATATATTGATGCATTATATATCAACCAATCAGAGTCCCACTAGACACGCGACTGTTGCGTGTGCTCTAAATATATCGACCAATCCAAGCTCTTGTATTAATGCATGCGAGTATCCGGATATGCAAGCGCTTGGATTGGTCTAGTGGGACTCTGATTGGTTGATATATAACCACCTCGGAGGAAACACAAAAACTGATGATCCTATACCACATAGTGTGATTGATTCATTCCAAATGACCCGCTATCGATAAATAAGCTCATTTTAAGTTGTTTATTTACATATCCTGTTAGGTGAACAGGACGATGCAATGTTGACATGTGACTTCATCCACATTACGCCATGTGCGAGAAATCTGTGCAGAGAAACCTGTGATGAGTATGCCATGTGCGAGAAACCCGTGCAATCCGTGCAAAGAAACCTGTGATGAGAAGGCCTTGCCAATTTCAAAATGATCGTTTACATTCGCCAAGTAAATAAGCATATTTCGATGGGTTTTCGTGTACTTTCATCCCTGAAAGCTCAGATTCTTGCAAATATTGGCCTATATATTACATATGACCAATAATAAAAATAGACATAGGTAAAATCTGCTATGTGTACGAGTCGCTTTAAGCTTGGATGAATGAATTAATGTTTTTCGTCACAGCAGGAATATTTCACCCATAGGCGATGATAACCTTACAGTGGCTCTTCGAAGCTCTTCCACTGGGTTTGACTTAGGACACAAGATCTGTTAACAATCTAATTAAAATCAGATTTCATTTAGATCCTTAAGCATTTTGATATTCTTTTACAGATAAACCTACTAAGTGTAAGTCCAAAGATCTGGGTATCCTTTATCTCTTATCTGCATACCCGGTAGTACTCTTTGAAGTGTATTAGCTAGTGGTAGCGAGCGCATTATGGTCTGCTAGTGGATAAGAGAGCTTTGTGAAAGAATACCCCCGAGTGTTATGATTCGTATGTGATTTTTATGAGAATAAATTGTTAAAGATTCTATTTATTTCTCAGTATTAAAAATAAGGAACATTGTTTCTTTTAATATTGATTTATTTATAACATTACATGATAATATCATTGAAAACTGTACAAAGTATATATATATATATATACAGTAAAATACATTTGTCACGTTATTGCATAATACACATTGGTAACACAGCTTTGGCGGAGTAATGGGATTCCCAGGAAGATCAGAATCCATGATTAGGGCCAGTATAAAGCCATGCAATACCTAATTGGAGGATAGGTACTTATAAATAGGATACATTATGTAATTGTATTTTTGGCCGAGATAAACACATATAAACACTGGGGCCGGTATTCATAAAGGGGCTAAGTCAGTTTTTGCTATATATTTGGTCATCAAAAACTGACTTAAGCCCCTTTATGAATACCGGCCTGGAAGTGTACACAAGAGTCTTGATTTCCTGAATACAAAGAATTATCACAACTGCAACTCCGAATTCTCATTGACACCAGAATATTCTGATAGCATCTTCCACAATGTTATATATACAGCTTACTGGCTTCAGTGCACTTCCCAATGTTAATGAATTTCAGCAAACCAACAAATTTCTTCTTCCTAACCAAATCTTCTCGATCACTCCTTTGTGTGTCAACATTTTCACTTCCCATCATACCCTGAAATATGGAACACATCCATATTGTTTTGGTTAGCACAAGTAAGTAGATGCCCAACTCGTCTTCCATTGTTGAGTAGTCTGCCTTATTTATATATTTTTCCATGGTTGTGAATAGTCTCCCTTTGCTTATTTCTTTTCCATGACTTGAGTAGTCGCCTCGCGTCTTCTGTGTTTGTGAGTAGTCTCCCCTTACTGAGTTTTTTTCCCATGACTGAGCACATCATCCCATCAGGTCCATGATTGTGAGTAGTCTCCCATTTTTTAGGCTTCAACCTCGACCTCCTGCTCCGGTAAACTTTGATTTCCGTGCGTGCTGTGCCGGCCGTCGAGCCCAGAGTCGGTCAACTGAGACTGCCGTGTGTACGGGTTGGCGGGTCGAGCCGAGGATGCTGCGGATGTGGTTTGCCCGTCGCGGGTCAACTGCTGCTGCTGGATGTACCGCTCCATCAGCCAACTGGGGTTCCGCGACGAGAAATTGCTGCTCAGCTCAAAAAGATTCAAGACAGAGAGTTTCTGATACCACAGTTAAGAAAAATGAAAGTGGCAACATATGTAATTTTTGGTTTGCGATTTGAGCCACTACCTTCTGCTTGCTGAATAAAATCAAAGTGTTCTATTTCTAAAATCAAAGTGTTCTATTTCTAAAATCAAAGTGTTCTATTTCTGCATGTGATCGCGCAACTTAAGTCGCCTTCAGCAGGGAGAGGGTTAACCCTCTCGCTGCTGGATTAGACGTAGACAAAGTCCTTTAGGGCATCTCTGGTTGCCTCCAGCATGGAGAGGGTTAAAGATTATTTCACTAATATCAAGGCAGTCAGTTTATTGCAGGAGGAACCCACAACACCCGTAGCACCGAATGTTGCAGCAAACCGGCGATCACCAGCTGATACTGACAAACCAAGTGTGAAAACTAAAACGACCAGGGGCCTTATTCTCGAAACGTTCTTACGATCTTCTTAGCCTAAGAACGTTCTTAACTTTATCTTAAGGATACCTATAGCATGGGCTATTCACGTTCTTAAGCTAAGAAGTTTCGAGAATAGGGTCCCAGGTTCTCTCAGGAAGTGGTGTGATTCATCTTCTAAAACTGGGGTCCAGTGTCTTCTTAAACATAGTCCACTGCTTTAAGACCAGTCCCTGTGTCTGGGGGATGGATGTGGTTACTAGTACTCACTGGTTAGATCCTTATTGCCCACCAACATCCAAGTCATATGCCCAGTGCTCGAGTACCCGTACTTAACCCTAACTTACAAATAGGTATCCAAGGATTATGGGAGTCAATATCAACCCATATTTGAAACCAAACAATGCCAGCAACGCTTTCACGTGCTTTTAGATTTGAGCAGATGTCATTGATGACAAAAAAATAAAATATAATAAAATCCAATTCAATTCTCTTTTAGTGTTGCAACATACTCTCTAGATTGAGTAGAATATTAGATCATTTCTATTCAATAGGCATTGACCAATTCATGCACTGTCTTTGACAAACCAATATATATTGCCTCCTCACCTAAATATGAGACGAAGTATATCATAATACAATGTCCCCTACCCTAGTCCTTTCACCGATGCGTGTACACATGCTCAACACATCACCGTTACCAACACTCTTATGAGTAAATCTTTTCAAATCATGTCAGCTGTATGTCACATTTTACAACCAACCAACCTTCTCCATTTGACTAAGTAACAATGGAGTATAATATAAACCTCACAGCAACTTCATAAAAAGACGTGTCCGATTCGTTTGGCTTTGGTGTGTAACTGCTAGGCAATAGACCTTAATCTCTATCTGGCTACAATGCATTTGGAATCTACTAGATATTCATACAAGATTGATATTGCTTTTACCTGATCAAATCCTTTTGATCTTAAGGCGACTGGCGTTGGTTTAAAAACCGGACTGAGAGAGTCACGGTGCTGCCTGAACGGTCATTCATATTTAACATTGGGCTAGAAGTAATATCGACTAATTGGCACGAACGGCATGCTGAATTGTTCAGGCATAGAGAAGATGGGTTCTTGTGTACATCAGTTTCCAGTAGCAGTTTTCACGCATGCGCACTGCTGATTGTATCCCGTTTCCAAGGCGTTGCTCACAAGGGATGCTGGCTCAGAAATAAGTTTCCTTACTTGAATGAACAGTCGAGCCGCCTCGTGAAGATTTTATGTCAAAGGGTTTACTGGTGAAAAGTCAAGCGACGCTTACCTCCGCAAGTCGTTACTGTGTTATATTTGTGTGACGAACAGTCATGGATACAACGGTAAATAGCTACAGTGAGGTTTACCTGTGTGTTTGTATGTAGACAATAAGCCTGTTATACCGCATTGATTTACACCAGTGTGAGATCATATCGAAACTAACCGTGGGTAAGAGAGAATACTCACTGCTACATTGTGTATACACACACACGTGTTTGACTGTTATCGGTCAAAATACTTTGGAGTGAAAATATGGAATCTGACCGAGAAGTTGCCAATTCGGCGTCTGCATCGACAGACATAGTTCTTCATTCCATCGAAAACAAAGGATTGGAGCATGGCATCTGGATAACTTGTTTTCTGAATGGAGACTTACATTTCGGAGGGGGTCGAGTTCTCTACAGCAAGACTAGATTCAAATCTGATGAGGCTTTCTACGACGAACTTACGAGGAAACTTCGCACCGACCGAAGCGTACGAGGTATCGGAACTCCCCTAGGAGGAACACGTCTTCAGAATCTGACTGAACTTCAAGCTGACCAGAAATACGTGGCTTTGACTGGCAGGTTCAAGAAACTCCCGTAAGTTTACGACGACAGTTCTCGTGTAAGGCAGTAAGTTTACAACAACAGTTCCCGTGTACGGCAGTAAGTTTACAACAACTGTTCCCGTGTACGGCAGTAAGTTTACTACAACAGTTCCCGTGTACGGCCGTATGCTCGTACGTTAACGTGTAGTTTGTTTTGTGGATAGATGCCAAGTCTTCTACGTCATACATGCAATGATGTTTATGAATATGTATAGGTGTATGTCACGTATAACCGCAATGTAATCGACATATAGGTCCTACCAATATATTAGTTTGGTTAAAAAAAAACACACTAGTCTAATCTACCCTTTGAATGTCCGTATACCTCTACATATACTATACCTGCATATTAAGCTTTTCGATCTAAGATCATAGAATTAAGTCAACGTTTCGGCAGAAAATCCCTCCCTACTTTGGGAGGGATTTGACTTATGACCTAAGGCAGTATTAGTTAATGTTGACGATGTCGTAATCTTACGTCATATATCCTATGTTCAGGGTCCTGTTCCACAGAACAATCGTAGCACTACGGAGGGTCGTAACTCCATGTTAAAGTAAACACGACCATAGTATCACTATGATCGTTCTGTTCACCGTGGGTCTATGTATGACCCTAAATAGCAGCTTTGTTTCGTTCGACGATCTTAATGATTCGCATAGTATGTCTACGAACTGTTCTTATGCTAAGAAGTTCGTAAGAACGTATGGAGAATAGGCCTCTCTTGTTATTTGGTACTGTAGTTTCCGCGTATCTTTGTCAAGGCCATCTTATTACAGGATATAGTCTTCACTTTACTTCTTTGAAGCTAAAGCATTTAAGGACTTTAATTAAAACCGATGGTCTAGAACTATGAGGTAGTTCTATAGAATGGATCCTTGTAAATATATATGTCTAGGTATATGTCTAGGTAAGTAAAGAGTTCCTATGGCTTTCAGTGTAGTCTTCCTAGCGTCGTAATATATGCAATCATTTCGTATGCATGGACACATCATTCTAATCATCATTACCCTTGATCAGGAGGCACAGCTGACGTTGCTAGACTACAGAGTTAAGCAGCATCGTTAGCTATGGTCAGATGTACGTAAATAGATACCTCATATCGGCGGATTAGACACGCATGTTTTTGAACATATAACTTTTGAACATATAACCTTCTCCCTGCTGAATTGTTCCATTGTGCATGTTTGGGGCATAT
>JAVCKZ010122120.1:0-22372 GCA_034780755.1 Lepetodrilus elevatus | reverse complement strand
TACTACTACTACTACTACTACTACTACTACTACTACTACTACTACTACTACTACTAGTACTACTACTACTACTACTATTTTTTTTAATTGGGGTTTAGAGTCGCTTTCGAGATTGTTTCACCAATATCACAACTTGTCAGTTTAAGACAGGAGGAAATCTGAAACATCCGTAGCGCTGAATATTGGCAGTAAACCTGCGAGCACCGGCTGGTACTGACAAGACCAAGGATGATAACTACTACTATGTCTTAACATAAACTCCTCCTTCTATTGGACATTATATGTGTACCTCACATGTTGTACAGTTCACAGTCTGAGGAAAATAAACTTGTTGTTTTTTCTTTCTAATTATTACGCTATTAGCAGGTACATGATGATGTGATGATGATGATGTGACTCGGGGTTCTGCTATTGATTTCAGTACTGAAAGAATGTGTACTAAATACAACTACATTGAAAGTTTATGCACAACATAAAAATTAGTACAACGTGTAATATTAATTAATTTGATTCGTAACGTTGTCAGTTAATGATTAATTCAAGATGTTTATTTCAAGCCAACGATTTGAGACGTTCTTTCAGTTACGATAAGGAAAGTTTCCGCCGTACGTTTCCAATGTTTTATTCAAGGTTCCTGCTCGCGGCTGTTTGGGCAATACTTCTTCCACATGTCAGTGCCCGGTCACAATTTCACAGAGCACAACATGAGGTTTCACCGCCCTTCAGCTCTTTAATTCACCGACGTGTAGTTTGCGGTGGACCCCCGACTTCTACGGGATCGATTATAATTTTGCTATAATTTTTGCCTAGTGCTTGTCGGGAGAAAGTTCATCTTAACATTTCAATTGGTGCTTTCGGCGACGACCAATTAAAAATAACAAAGGATTAAATATTGAATGCGACGCTCCTGCCGTAAACGCGAGTGTTTGCTTTAATGAGAAAATATGCCATGTATCAATACGGTGATTGCGTGAATCAGAACTGAATGGAATTCAATATTCTAGGCCATGCCAAATATGGAAAACTGCTAGTGTTGATGTAAACTATGCACTGCGCGGTGCCGATACAGTCCTGATGATAAATTCGATATTATTTCACAAAAAAACTTTTAGCAAGATGATATAAGAAAATGAATTATGAAAAATTGGAAATGGTTATCACCATTATAAACCTATGCTTTCTTTTCCAAAACTACTGGTAGGCCTATATGTAAGCATAGCCCAAGTTAGCAGCAATGGACAACATTGCTATGCTGAAATTTTACAGCCTTGATTTATCTGGCGGCTTCTAACAAATCCCGTTGCAATCTTGCAGAAGAACATTTCATTAATGTTAAGGGAATTAAGTATTGAGGTAACGTAACCAGAAGTACTTGATTTGGCCGAATTTGTCTAGGTAATCTGAATAAGGATGTCATTGTCACAGAAGGTCTTCAGTAGTACTAACTTACCCTCATCAACGTCCCAAGCTTCAACAATTAAAGTGTAAGATCTCTGAAACAAAGAAGAAGAAAAAAAATCAATTTAGTACCATATTTTACTTTACAAGGGAGTACCGATTGTTTTACTCACATTGCCGTTGTATATAAAACGTAAACTGACTACATTTTATGAAAGAGTGGAACTTATAAATTATAAAACAGTGACACATCCATGTGAGAAATACATCTAAGAGATACATTCACTAATATATCAGTGTCAATTACTTGAGTTTATATTAACTGATAATAATGTGTCGATTATGCCAACTACGGTATTTGAAGCGCACCGTCAATCGCTACGCAAAGTAAACGCAGTGTGAATTCTGCGAGCTTGCCCGGTACATAACACTCATATAATAAGACATAAGTGTGTTTCTATTGATCCGATTCAATCATATAATACTGTACACATGCGTTTCCACAAACGCATTATATTATCACCCTCTGGTACCGTGAAGTCAAAGACATCCATACAACAACACAAATCAAATGTTGGCTTACTGATAAAGTGATACTAGCTAGAAGTAGTCTATCAAATATAACAGCTGTATAACTGGCCATTGTCATCTGTTTGACTTATTTGCACCTTGATTTAATTACTTATTCCACGAGCGCCTGTACTTGAATAATTGCTGAGCAGTTAAACATAAATTATCCAGTATGATATGAGTTAAAATCCTCACACTATTTAAATCAAATTCATAAAAGATAGTTCGTGTCCATTCCGATAAATTCCTATGCAAATATATTCTTATGGAACTACACCCTACCACCAACCCACACCAACCCCGCATTCCCCTGCTAGACTAGCCACAGACGCTGCTCGTTACGGCATCTCTTATTGCCTCCAGCACGGAGAGAGTTAAAGAAGCCCAACGGGATTCCTCAGTAACCCTGCAGGCATTTCTTCACAGAAGCCAAAGAGTATGCCGTGCGAGTCGTTCTTGTCCGCAGCTTAACACTCGGAGCTCTGGATCAGGGTATCGAGAGAGATAGAATCGTGATCTTTGCGCCTTCATTTAGATCAGGATGTTAATCTTTGATACGAGTCTGGCTATATTGCAGTCATCGCGTTTCCGCACGCGAAGCACAGTTGTTTGTTGTTCAGTGTCTGGGATCAGCAGAGAGCGTTATTTATGATGTATGGTAGACTGAGCTCTAGTACTAAACCCAGGGGTAGAAATAAGTGTAAATTTCCAGATACTAGCCAGGAGGGCACTCTAATCTAATTCTTGTAATAGGGACCTTCCTTAGTAATAATCATAACAGAAACTATTATGTATAATTCAATTGATGTGTGCGTGATTATGTATGTGTAAGTATGTGTTATAAACTTTGATGTAAATTTATTGTTAGCAGTTTTTAAACAAAAACGAACGAACTATTGAAAATCAAGAGGGCCAAAAGGGCGCGCCAGAAATTAAGTTAGCGTGCCCGACAGTAGTTTTAAGTGCCTTTGGCACACTAGCTGACGTTATTATCTACCCATGTAAACCGATCGTTGAAATCATAGAATTGCATTATCAATAATATAACAATTATTAATTATTTATTTCGATTGCTATCGAAATTTGACATAGGCGTATTGTCTTACAGCTTAGAGGATACATCCATACACGGGCCGCATACAAACAGTGATATTGCTACAACTTTTAATGTAATATATCCACATGTAGATCTAGGCCTATCCTACGATCACTATAGATAAATGATATATATAAAAAAGGTATTACAATTCTTACACACGAGTCCTGTGATTTACATTAGGAATTAACGTTAAAGATGCTACATAGGATAATGGTTTATCTCCCCTTCTTTCCCTGCAACTGCCACAGACCGTGGGAAAGGAGAGGAGAAAGTCTGAGATCTGGAGATGATTGGACGGAGGAATTTATAGCAGGTATGGCTTCCGTGTTAACATGAAAACGTCAGAGGGACATACTATCTATGTTACGGCTTTCTGTGTAGCGTAAATCTGCCGCCTGCTTCACGAGCGCCTTGTCATTAACCCTATGACGCCGGTTATCTGGGCGATGAAGATGTCCAGAGGGGGGTTTATCAGCGCTAGGGTTAGGCTGGAACAGCTGGGGTGGAGGGGAGGTATCTGCTGGGGTGATTACACCGCGCACCTTGCTCCCTGTGTTATGAGAATACGACATTCGATAGCTGTGGGAGTGTGCCCCATCACGGAGACATTTTCAGTTGGGCCGCAGATGGGAAGTCGACTCGAATAGTCCCAGGCCCCGAGATTATGGAACTTTTTTTTCAGTACGATTTCATGCTTAGACTCAAATTTTATATGGGGAATTGTGAACAAACCTCAGTGGAGCTTGAAATCTTGAGGCCAGGTTATCAAAGACAGACAATGATATACTAGCTAAAGCATCTTATTAGATACAGGAACGATATTGTCTACCGGTACTGCATATTGTTTCCCCACAACAGTATAGGTCTTAATCATGATACGCACAAGAGCACGTAAATAATAGTTCCTTGTTCTTGTTTTTGTATTATTGCAGTATTTCTAAAATTGTTGTTATAATGTATTTGTTTGAATTGATTGGTTGGTTGGGTTGTATTGGTGCGTTGTTTTTGGTGTTTTCGTTTTGTTTTAATGTTTGTTTGTTTGCTGTTTTTGTTTGTTGTATTTTTAGTGGGGGGTGGGGGTGGTGGGTTCGAAATGTCATGTGTTTTTTTAAGAGGTCGAAATGTCATTTACAAGGTAACAACGACATTTACAATGACAGTTGACGTCATCGTCTATACAGATGACAATTACCAAAATGACCCCACAACCAGAACCTATACAATAACATGTAGTAGCCTACTTCACATAATATTATAAACAATCATGAACACATCGATCCTGACAAATGACTGGCCTTGCGCCATCACGAAGTTCCAACTGAAAAAGCCCAAGCCGATCCGATCTACCGTTGTATGACGGTGGACAACCCGCCGTTTACCTTGAAACACGGCTAACGTTCACCTCGGACTACTGCTCAGTTGCTAACCTCGGCCTATTGGCCCGGAGACCTAGTCTGGACCCAATGCCCACAGACACGCGCCTACACCGTACAGACACGTGTGTATACTGTACACCGTACACGGTGTACGGCCAGAGGGAGATACAGTGTACAGACACAGACACAGACACAGACACAGACACAGACACCTCCCCAAGGTTACACACAACTGGCATCAGCCTCAAGGCCTCGTATGCTGGATCTGTAAGGTCAAGAGTCTTCTGAACATAACTACTGTTACAGCAACTCATCGCCTCACTACACTACATTACACTACACCACATTACACTACACAACGCCATGCAACTTATTAACAGAACAGACTAGAACATACTGGCAATGGAATTAGGGAAAGAAAATTTAATATATATATATAGGCCGCCACATACTTATTATGCAAAATACATGGTCACTAACAGAACTATACAATATTCAATAAAATATACTGTTTAATAATAATTTATTTATCTATTTATCTATTTATTATTAATTGTATTTATTTATTATTTATTATTTATTATTTATTTTTATTTTTATTATTTCTTTGAATATTATCATCATCATCATTATCATTATGGGCGACTTTTCCATAAAACCTATAGATCTATATGCCCTAGTTAAACTTAAACTCGGTGTGATACCAATCAGCCGCAGCCAATGTTCATTCTGTGATGATGAAGATGACGATATAGCTATAGTACGACATCAAATTCTAAAATGCAATAATTTAGTAAGCAGTGACATTGTCAAGCACCAAGTGCTATATTGTATAGCCTTATTATGCAAAGAAATAAGGTATTTGAAACTTTATGTGACTCTATGTTTAAGCCAGTACATGGAATTTGAGGACTGAGGACGACGAAGTCATACTGGTAACCAATCTAGGTGGCATTACTAATATCGTTGATAACATGTCCCTTGACACATGGGCAAAGACAATGTTAATTTTAGCACGCGCTATCACATCTTGGAAACTGCAGTTGATGTTGTATATATAATTCTGCTACATACTATGTTAAAATAATGTGTTAACACTTTGTTTTGTACTCTCCGAACACCAATTGGAGGAAATAAAGAGCATTCATTCATTCATTATTCATACTACTCTCCGAATGTATATTGGAGGAAATAAAATCTATCTATCTATCTATCTATCTATCTATCTATCTATCTATCTATCCATCTATTACTATTACTATTATTATTATTATTATTATTATTATTATTATTATTATTATTATTATTTAGTCTGCGAGTGTGTAACGTTGAAAATTACTACACATTGTGTGAGTAATTAAGAGGAATCGTAGTATATTCCGCATCATATTCTTAATTAGTATTTGGTCTTATAGCACTGTGATGAGCTATCTACGATGCGCTTATTGTGAAAGAACTATTCCATTGTAATAGATCGTCTAGAAGGTTATGTGTACATGTATATAAATACGATGTTATTGATGGCAATAACGATCGGTTCACAAATTCAATTATAAGGATATTTAATTATTTTGTTGACCTTTTTATATTTGGCGATATTGTGACACTTACTACCATGATATTTCATCCGAAAGCATAAATATAATACTACGTAATGTAAATCTATATACTAAAAAAACACAAATCAACTATTGGTTTATATTACTAATAGAGCATTAACAGCCTAATTGCTCCGTAATATCACTCATTAATCACTCGTAATGTCCTCCGATACAGACTTCTCCAAGACGAATTCCAGGTTTCATTTCAAGTGATTATCTTATTGGATACATCGCCCTGGTCATACGGAATGCATTACTAGAGCATGGATAAAGCTTTATCTCTGTAATAAGTTATGACGTTGTGTAATAAACCCATTAGAAGCGAGTCTGGTATCAGAAATCACATCCGGATGAAGACCCGTGCACATGCGCGGCCGCAGAGACTCGGAGATAACGGCCGTTGTATTTAAGATGTCACCTTTGTTTAAACACAACTGGAAACACAGTCACACGATCTGCATACACGCGTGCTTGGTTTACAGATAAAATTCATTCTAGTTGTCAAACAATTGTGATAGAAAGAATGCATGACAAGTACGTGGGAATTTTGTCTCCGCCTAAAAGACGCCTGTCGTCGTTGTTTTGTATCAAACATTGATACTGCTTCGCCAAGAAGCTGGATTACGAAGACCATTCGCGCATTCTGAAAATGTAAATACGGTTGTAGGCTACGATATACGAACACGACATGGATACGATGAATTGGACACCACGTTTTGAAGAGCACTATAAAATAGCTTCCTTTGGCGACCATGAAAGTACCTTATTCCTTGAAATTGAAATTGATGGTTCACGAAGCTCTCTCATCCACTATGTACATAATGTCACCATCGCGCTATCGTAAGTGCACGACTCTCCATGTATACAAACTCGCTAAGAGACCGCTATGTAGAGAGATTCATGAAATGATATACCCAGGCCCCGAGATTACGAAACTTTTCTGAGTACGATTTCGTACTCAACTCATAATTTTGTTCATAAAACGTCATGTGACGTCATAGTCTGAGTACGTTTTTGTGCTCAGAAAGTTTCGTAATCTCGGGGCCAGCACACCTATAACGTGGATACTCAAAAGTAAATAAGGACACCCGAGGTGAACGTGTCCATGGTTCAGGACACCTAACTGTGTTATACTGCAAATAATGTGCAAGCTGACATATGTATTGATCAACGTCCGTATTCCCCAAGAAAAATCAAAATGCTGATACTGATCCATTGCTATAACATGTATAGGTCTTCCTCCAGATGCCATGCGATGGATCGGAGCTAGCGACAATGGTTGTCATGGAATTTCACTTCAGAACAGCCCAGGTCTGAAGCCAATAAGAGATGACTGACTGGTTTGTCTGCCCCTAGGTCAAGGTTACAAGTAATATTACTCCTTAGAATGACATCCGATGACAGGAACGACAACTGAACTGCTTCTATTATTATTAGCATCAGAAAACTCTCACAAAAGTACTATCATCAGCGCTGATTAAATTTAATATTGAGTTAATTATCGTTTTATACATAGATGCAGTAAACCATGTTAAGATATACGTGTAGAGTATATATGAAATAGAACTCTAGCGTCAGTAGTCTAATGCTAGTCATTGAAGACCAGAATTGGACAGTTCGTTTTTCGTCTGTGATGATTTTGTGGAATGCGAAACAAATACATCCAATTGATGATTAATTTCTCTGAGATATTACAGATAACGGCGAGAGTATTCAGTTTTAATTAAAGTATCGAAACAAAAGGAATTGCTTAAATTGTCCTTGAACATTGCAATACTCACCGCTTTAGGAATGTTCAACTACATCCATGCTGTTGATGATGTACCACATTTTTCGCCAGTAATATACATTATTTCAATGGTATATATATCAATAGTTTATATTTCATTATTTCTAATAAAACTGCATTATATTACATTAATTTAATCTTCTTAAAATAGATATCTACATATATCTGCAATTTAATGGCTTTCGCACTCTTGAACTGTGCACCATCCCACATTATATTATATATATATTAATTAGCGTCTTTTTACCCCTCAAATATATCGACACTATCTGTAACATAATGGCTTTAGCAGTGTTGAAATGTGCACCATCCCACCTGACGTGTGAACACACAGAAGTGTGCCAAGCAGTCCTATACACACATGGAACTATGCCAGACAGTTCGCCGCTGCAGCACTGGGTTTGTCATTCATAGCAAAAACCTGGATCATCATCAGAAGTTTGTATGGGTGGAGGTCGAGTACTCCATTCAGAAGAGATGAAAACTTCGCCCCGTTACGAAGCAAATAACACGGTGAAGGTTGGCAGTTCTTTACAAACAGCAAAGATACGTGCAAAACTATTAGATGCTGGGTGCAGCGATCTGAATTAATAGGTGATGCGCAGTCACCAGGTATATCCTCCGCAGGTGGTCCCACATTCATGTTCAGCAGGTGGACGTATACTGTGTAGTATTTCCCAGTAAGTTAATAGAGGTCTACAGAAAGATCGGATATCAAAGGTCATCGATGATCACATTCTGTAATCACCAACTGACTTCATCGAGGTCATCAAATATTATTTCTTAGAACTGAGTGGGTGTTTATTGCGTAGTTCACCTGCCAAAGCGTTGATAACGTGTGTAATTTCCTGGGGGGTTCCCACTCACGTAGTAGGTGGTGCCAATCCTTTGGGTATATATCCTCTAGGAGTGGATATTATTGGTGCAAAAACAAATTATAAGCCATCCCATGTGATAGCACTAGTGAAAAAAATATTATTAACACGGCGGCATATCTAGATTCAGAAGGCGACGACATCACTGAAATCATCTTTAGTTATATTCGTTTACAAAGAAATATCTCAGTTACAACATGGTTTATCAGTATCCGCTGTGGCTACTCAGTCTTACGGTTTCTTCTCTCTCCCCACCGTAACCAGTTCGCAGTGATGTAGGTTCAGTACTATATAGTAACAGTGTAAGACCCCTAACTAACTAACTCACTGACTCACTTACTCAAAGACTACAGTGCTGCAGTTACTTTGAGCCACTGGTGCCAATGGAAACATTATATTGCTTTGAAATTCTTACCACTGAAGCATTGGTCATAGCAAATTGTCACATGATTATCGCATGCCCCGTTGTTAGTGCAATTATTTCAAATATTTCAATCAAGTCGCCATGGGACAACTATCAAGTTCCCGTGTTTACCAAAGATGACAGAATTTGGTTCGATGCCAAAACACCAGCTGATCACTTGAAGCCAAGGTTCATTCACACCGCCCAATGCCAGCACTAGTAAGAGTGTGTTTCTGAAAACCGCTGAATCTAATAATATTTATGGCATTGTCCATCTGTATAGTGTTCTGCCAAGTACTCGCCACCCGATTCGAACTACACTAAACAACGTATTATCTGTCCATGTGCTTCTACTTTCAATACGCCTATCTGCATGTATTTCAAGACGAGGCAATGAACCCTGACCACGTGAGGATTACTATCACCAGGTTCCTGGTACTTCAACTGCCAAGAACATACACAACAACACCGGTGTCTTGTTAAGTTTCTTAGACCTGGTTCCGCTCCAGCATGGAATGGTCTAGGTTGATAGAAGTATCAGCTTATCACTTCACTGTACGCTGCCATAAAGCAACTCGTGCTTCCAGCCAAAACCAAACCCAGTATCAAAGTCCAAACCAGCTTAGTAATAAATATATTGTTGCACACAGACGAAAAAAAGTCGCAGAGGAGGTAAGTGCATGCGTGCTAGGATTTTAGCCAAAATTAAAAATTAAAAAAATAAATAATGTAATTAATTAGTATATCTACAGTATTTCCGGATGAGCACGTACCAATCCTCTCACCTAAGACTACTTCCAGTATAATACCGTGTGAGCCAGTCCCGCAGGTTAGCCGAGTGGAGCATGTACATTTGTTGCTGACTAATCAACTTCTTCATAATGAATGTGATTTTTCTATAAAGTAGATATTACATAGATCTACATATACATACAAGCTTTATGGAAGAATTGCTGTCAATTATAGAATTGTATGCTAATTATATAAATACCGCTGCGTTGTAATATTTAAGTAATATGCTTTTCATTATCATGAAAATATACCAAACAGCCCATAAACGCTGGCTTATAACTATACTGTAGTACTTTATCTATACTGTATACATTCATCAAACTATTTAGTCGTGTTCTAGATCTTAACATTCATAAATTATATTACTACAAACCAAGGGGCTTTCTTATGCGATTTTCTTACGATCATACGGCAATCTTAACGATTCTTATAGTATGGCTACGAACTGTTCTTAGGGTAAAAAGTTCGTAAGAATGCTTCGAGAACAGGCCCCCAGCCCAGCAATAAGCAAAGAAAATTCTAATTCAAGTCAGCTCCACACTTTGCCTGATGAAGTGATGACGGCATTGCTAATTGAATCTGAATGTTACGGGGCATGATCACCGTGCTGAAGTGACCCTACAGTTGTCGTCCGCTTTGTCACTGTCCGGACTGATGACATCTGATATTGCAGCAGATGTCTGCTGTTTTGGCCATTGAACACGCTGAAGAGGCGATCGTCTAGAAAAGTTCTATGCATGCCGTCCGTCCGAACTTTGCAAAAGTAGCGTCAAAGATAAAGCGAGCCAAGTTCAGACTCCATTTCTCTCAATGCCTACTAAATTAAGTGGAATGTATATAAATGCATAACGCACATGTATATGTGGGCCTATTATAAATGCACAGATAATCTTTGTTATCGATGACACATCTCCAGAGAATATCTACAGTGTTTGATAATAGGTCTATTTACGATTGAAAGTTAGGTCTATTTCATTATTATGATCATGATTGTTCCTGTATGATAACACTGATGTTTATTTATTGAACTAATCCCATTAGAGACTCCTTTGTTAATAACATAGAATGGATTTTGACAAAGATAATAAATTCTAGGCATCAGCCATCGGCTATTAGAGTTATCGCCTCTTTGTGACACTGACCTTTTATTAAGTCATCTTTCTTGATACGGTAATACCGAATTAGCGAATTGGATGTCAATGGCAATTATTGAAGAGGGGAGTGTTTACACTCGGCAGCTGTTGTAGCGGTCGATAGCGGTGTTGTAGCAGCAAAGACGACATCGTGTGCACACACTGAACTTTAATAACTCTGCGCGGATTTTAGGGTCATGAGTCAAATGGAATCTGAGAGGAGAATGCTTTTTTGGTCTTAGCCTTCTGGAACTCGTAACCGGAAACTTTAATTTGGAACCAGTCGATAACAAAGCCAATCGTTCAATTTAGAGATTTTACAACGAAAGAAATTGTTGAACCAATGCTTAGAGCACAATATTTGAGATGGGGAGGGAGATCGTTTTCCCGGACAATGCCCTTCAGAACTCAAGGAGCCGATTCTAGTATTTCCTCTGTCCGTCGTCAGCTACAGTCAATTACCAAATACAATGAGGTAGGAAATCAGTACTTCACACTGTATGAAGAATTAACTGTTTTAAACATCCGGCTATTGTATTCGACAGTACTCCAACATAACTGGAATGCATTAACTTATGGACAAGGGGAAGTTTTATCGCAGGAATAGATCAAACCATTTTCTAAATTCAGAAAACAAAATCAGAGAAAACCGTATCCATATAATTTATAATATTATTCTAGAATATATATTTGTTTGTATTTCTTCTCCGTAGTTCGTTTCAAAGCGATAATTACTGATTCCTGTGGATTTACGTACTGTAAGCCTACGTGTTTCTAAAATATTAAAAGTACTAACTTTCAACTATTTTCTTCTTCTATCAGCACACATACTTGAAGAATTACAATGATCAAAGTCCGCTCTACATTATACTAGTATATCTAAAGTTATGATCTAAACAGCCACTAATAGACTCTAATATTAGCTGTCTTAAACAAAGTTACAATAATACATAACCCGTCATGACGTGACCATGGAATTAACAACAAAAGATAAAAAGTCCCAACCGTATCGTGCCGATGAAGACAAAAATACAGAAGAAATCCTGATGAACGTCCATCAAATCCTTCGTCACCCCCAATCCCTCGACCCACCCCCTCCCCACTTTCCCAATCCCCCACTCGCTTAACAAGATCTCGGAATGTACCACTCGTCAGACTAATTAAGGAATATCTGTATTGAAGAATCTCTTAAGAAGGCTGTTTAATAACGAACCGAAGCCTAGCGAGAACCTTCAAAAAAACTAATTTGCGCAAGAAAAGCTCAGAAAATAAATTAGAATCTTTATCTGTCAAAAATCCAATATTTTCAAAGAACGAAGACAAACAGAGTGAAGAGTCAAAGGTTCAGCTCCGGCCTATGTATTTAGTCGATACGAGAAAAGGCGAGAGCTGCAAACAGATTATAGTTTCTTTCCAGGCGGCCATATTGGGTTTTCTGCTCATCAAATCTCGCTCAGTGATGCCATAACTGTCACGTGACGAGATTAGACGACATAACGTAGAATGATGACTTTTGTGTGTACAAATTGCACATTGCATTCCGTGATTGATAACTCTTAGGAGGGAACGCTCATCCGTCATATTAAACGTCAAAGTTGAGACACTCGTGGAATCTTCAATGAATTTACTAATTTGTAGTTTACAGCTAGACGGTCATAATGCCAAATTAGTGCTGGAAAGCATGCGCGCGCATGCATCATTCTATGAAGCAAGACACACTGCAGGACAATGTTAATATATCAATAATATCGTTCACATTGAGCATATACTGTTAGCGGTTTATGAGTGAACAGTATGAGTGAGTTATTTAGTGTTTTACTCCGCATGATCGGGGTATAGGGGAGAAATTGTAACAAAGTAACGGTAACGCATCAGTTCCACGGCTGCTGCAGGTGTGCACCACCATATGTTAATGCACATGGCGTTTTCTCTACCACAGAGAGTAGTACTTGTATATTAGGAGAAATTGCATAATGTGCATACTGAATTCCTTTTATTAGTTCTCGTACAGCGAGAGATATGGCAATGGAAAAGTTAGAGATTTATGTTCATGTTTACGGTATTCACATTATAGGAATTTTCGTGTTTGTTTTGTTCGGGTTTAACGCTATTTCACGTACTATACTCAGCTGTATCGCGTCGATCTGTTTAACAATATGTTCAGATTGTACACACGGGTTACGGTATGCGTGTACAGACAAGGTACAGGTACTCATAGTCACATAGTGCAGTATCTGATCAGACGATGCCTCGATTCCTGCAAGTTTTCTTTGAAGCGGAACGGTTTCTCGGCTGGGTTCAAACCTTCGGTTTTGTAGTTAAATAGTTCGCAACCACTGCGCTATTTCACCACTGCATTGAATTAGCAAAAATGACTACCATTTTGGGTCCGAAAAAGTCCGAAAAAGTAATTATCTATGTTTACGTAGTGTGAATAAATATAGCTGCAAATTTCGACATAATTATGCTACTGACTGGGGTGGTGCATTTTCTACAGTAAACCTGTGAGCCCTAGTTGGGTTCTCACGAACCAAGAAGTTTAACTACACTGCGAGACAGTACGCATACAGACATCTCATGCAATGTTGATCGTGTCGGAATCCAGGTAACTTTCTACACCATTAAATAACGATCACGTTGGATAAACCGGAATGCAAGTTAAAGGGGTAAACCAATACCGGATGATGAGTCACGACAGTCGCACCCGTCTCGATGCCGACTACCCTAACACTAACGATCAATGCCTCACCCAGACATCGTCGGCTCAAGTACTGTTCAAGAAATCCATAGGCATGCCAGGTTGGAAAGCAGCAGAAGAATGTCTTCATCAATCAATCGCTTCCTGCTAGGAAGTCTGCATTGTTTTTAGTTATTGTTATGTGACCGGAGTGAATGAAGATTAAAACTAATTTATTTCTGATTACAATCCGCGGTAACGATTTCCAATTGCCCGCCGTCATGCACACACCTCTGCGCTTTGTGATAAGGAGAAGTCTTTGTCTCCAGCTCCCAGGGTCCATGGCTCCACACAGGGCCGCGGCGCAACTGGAGGTCCTTAATTCGATCACAAAATGTCCGCTAATTCAGTGACAAAGCCTAGAACTCGAGCGACGAAGAGCTACCTCGGTAAGTGATTGATCTGGAAGAGGAGTGGACACTCCAGTCGTCTTTCCGAAGGCGGCCCCTTTACACAGGACCTCTGGCAAGTCCAGGAACTTTCTTCCTTCAAGAACTGCAGGGAGTTTCGTTAACTCGCGGCGTATCCCTCCGCAGGCGGTGCACGTACGGAGTACGTCCGCTACATGTAATAGTGCAATTATAAACGAATTACATGACACGGCAATGTGAACAATAGCATATTGGAGGATATTGACGCTAACGTCATTACGAATCGTGTTCCATACCTGCCCTCAGGGCTGAGATTCCGGAGTCGATTGACACCACTTGAACATTAACACATCATGCATGGTGAGATGGCCTATGTTGCTTCAAACGTAAACGTAACAATGTTACATATTTAGCAAACCTGTACACGGCAACAGGGACTACATTGTACAGTCTCTGAAGACAATACTTTGAAAATAAAATAAGTAAAATTCAACAAGCATAATCTACGGAGACACCGGCAAGAACTGTAACTATTCACAGTGTCAGCGGGTGCACGTGAACCTAAATAATTGGTGCATATATTCAACTGATTGATATGAATGCATGAGTGTTAGCAACTGTTTCTATTAATACTGATTGGCATTATAATTTATTAGAAACGAGTTGTAATCTAGAAGAACAGAGACGATAAATACCTCTACCCTTTTGCGTTTATATACTAGTAACTGCCCATGGTGGGTGCATTGACTAGGAATATTCGTGTCAGAATAAGGTAGATCTGTGCCACAGATTGAAACTGCAATCTGAAACCTGTACAACTAGAGTAGAAATCAGCAGCGTTATACTAAGTATATCAACACCTCGGGTTCCTCTGTTGCTCTCATGACGGCGTCTGTCGCTCTTCAATGGAACCAAGAGCATCCGCTGGAGACAAAGGATTAGCAGGGCGTGACGGGGACAAGATGTATCCGCCAGCCTGTTCTTTGATGCCGATGATGGCGACTAAAGTGGATGAGGAAGTAACGCCGCTCTGAAGGAGATTGGGCAAGTCGCCACTGCCCGGCTGGACGCCTTCTGTAATTGCCAGAACACATTGACACCGTAATCAAATAATCCCAGAATTAGGAAACACAAAAGATTTCCGATGCCCTTGGTTAACCGAAGCAGATTGCTTCACGGTTTTTCGTGATTTAGGAATAAACGATAAAGAGACCGTATTTCAACATAAATGGACAAGACCGGATTTAGAATATAAGCCTCGACATAAACAAGTGTATTCCAAAGTGGCATTGATCGATACATATTGAATGTGTTAAAATGATTGGCATGTTAGACATGTTAGACACCAGGCATTAACATGACATTGACAATGCGCTTATTCTGTGGTGTTTACTGTTATTGCAATACACGCAAGTTAAAAACCACCGATGCCAGTTTCCATGGGATTAGATGCTGTCACGACGAACACAAATTCCAGTTCACGTGACAAAAGTGCCATTAAAGTACTATGTACAATTCTCAAGAGTAATGGTTCTTTGAAAGTTCCGATCCGTTTTTAACAGATAAGTTTTTACCACTTGTACATTGACATACAGTGATACCTGTGGCTATCTTCGGTGGCCACCAGGGTATTCTCTATCAACAGCTGTAAAGTGTGTATGGCAAGCCCAGCTGAGATGTGCCATGCGTCTGTTAGATTGGACCAGAGGTCTTTGTTCTTCTAGAACTCTGTTGTTATTACTGATAGAATGTATACATGACTGTGTTCTATTACGAATAATGAGTATTTAGACGTAGGAATACTACACGATAAATCACTCGGTGTAACTTCAAACGGTGTTACTGACTTTAACCGGAAGTAGCAGAAGGTCACGAATTATCAACGCCACCAATCGCCACCAATCAGCGGGTGGGGTTTCTTGGCCATGGAACGTATGCATCCTGCCAATCAACTACTTCCACTTTGCTCAAAGATATACCTGAAGTCATTTAATGTATTACAATGAGTAAACCCTTTTAGTTCTGTTGCCGATATGTATTTACAAATCTTTCCGTTACCAATGTTTAGATTAAGTACTAGTGTAAAGAAGAGCTTACAAATGACGCTTTGGTCAAATTGAAGTTTAAATATTTGTATTCAAATTCAAAATAAAATTCGTCACGCTTCCTAATACTTTTAATTCTTGTTCCAACTTGAATGGTAATTTGACAGTTTCACACCTAGGCGATGATGAATGTGCGTGTTATTTAACGAGAGACTTATGACATTTTACTTGAAGTGGGCATGCCCTTCATCATTGTCACAATGGCGTTTTCATTAACGACTACACAACCTGGACCAATCAAGTTCTCCGACCCATTGATGCCATGGTAATATAAAATTCTTGCCTACGGCGTACAGTTCTGCACATTCTTGCTTAGTGCGTACCATTCGGTCAATTTATGTTTACACCGGTTAATTCGTAATAATTGAATAGCGTGCGTATTTATATTGCGTAAAATCTAACCTCGAAAGCCTGCTCATAGCGCTGCAATATTACCTCAGTCAGTGGATCGCTGTGCTCTCATTCACCTTCTCAGCACAACTCAATAACCCAAACTTCCAGTTTACATTCACAATTCCACCTCATCCTACCGGGTACCCATGCACAGCTCGGTGGACTAGAGCAGTGTGGATCTAAGCGCTTTGCTCAAAAGTGCTATACGATGACATAAGCTAGTCTCGAATCCGGGACTTAGACTACCACGTTCCACGTGTTTTAATTGTACTAGCGTACATTTCGGTTAATTCATTCCTATAGTGCATACAGCTCAGGTAATTCATGCTACGGGTATGGGTCGGTAACATCCCCGTTCAAAGTATACGGCATATATAAATCTGTGTAAAATTGAATGAGCATTTTACGTTAAATATTTGACGGGGACTTTCAACAAAATAGAATCCACGAATATCACAACCTGGCACCAATTGTTACAGTCTTAATCTAATATGCCTTCGTGAAACATGAACCTAATGTATGTTACGCAAGCTATATTGGGACCCTATTTATAGACGGTTTACAAATTTAGTACAGGAAAATCTTGAAGCATCCTTAGCTTCTGATTTAAATAGCGATAAAGATAAAATAATATTGTGTATTATAATAAACGTAGCTGGAATTGAGATTGAAGAGAGCTGGGGCCTAAATTTACTTACAGAGAGGCTATTTTTTACCCAAGGAAGGCACGCTTATTTACTACTTGTCACGAAAACAGGAGTGCAAGTGAGATAAACTTACGTAGCTAGATTTAGATCGGTTTTATTCTTTTTAAAAACATTAACACACACTAAAAAAAATGCATGAGAAGAGACAATGGTAGAATAAATGTTAGCAACATGGTATAATTAAACGGATGAACAATCAGTCAATAATTGAATTTGTTATTTAATTAAATTGAACACTTTCGTTAACAACTTTAAAATATTTCTGAAACCAAATACTTTAATAAACTTGTCAAATTAGTAATTTTCATGGATACTAGTTTCTAATAAATAACATTTCAGACTTTAGAGCAATCTAATGTCCTCTTTGTGTATAATTTCCTCTAAACATTTCACAGACTGACATTTGGAAATTGTGTGAAAGTCATCGTTTGTGTCGTTTGATGGATTGATATGGCATAACTAATTTAAGGAATGAATGACACTTTTGAACTAAATGTATATTGTGGCAATGCCTGCAGATAATTGTAATTAACGTTGTCTTCTGTATAACTGGAACTCAATACATTCTATCTACTGTCTCTCAGTGTTGCATCAAGACAAATTACAAAATATCTCAATTTACAAAGCCTACCAATTTCAGAGAGAAAAAAAGGGACAAAACACGCACTATAATAACTTCAACATTCTTCCATATATTATGACACTGACATTGGATAAAGTTTACCTCATGCAAAAAAAATATAACATTGTTTCCTTGAAACATAAAAACAAATATCAAACTGTTTTGCAATATCTTCTCTGTAATACATTTGGTAATCATACACGTACACTCCGTGTCAGTGCCATCGAGTTATGGACATGTCAGCCAATGTAATCTGTTGAAAAGTTTGGCATTTAAAAATCCTCACTGATTACTGTACTTTAAAAGTGCCTTATTCTCAGAGAAGGAAATAGCCATGACGTGATCAGAGATCGCAGCGGTCTAATTAAAGACACATTTAGCTCTTGACGGAAATACCTAACACAGAACACCACCATGCAGTTCCGAGCACCCATTCGCAAATCAGGACGTTTATTAGGAGCGATAATTAGCCTACGGACTGCGCTTAAGCCCTGGCAGAAACTTTAAATAATCCTACTATTTAGTTACAGAGCGGTAATTAAATTGCACCAACTGTCTGGTGATGATGATCACTGTTGGTTTACTGTTGGCCAAGGTTTACTGCCGATGATCCGCCCGCAAACAAGAACCCGGATGCTCTAGCTCTGAACGGCAACGATCAATGAAGACGGGACTCGACGCAAGAGCTTCATACATAATTCATAAATGGGCAGGGTAATGAAGCAGATGAACCGCTGCTGGTGCTGCTTGGGAATCAATGGACAACCAAACAAAGGACGGGTGTCAATACAAGGTATCTCTGAAGCTGACGCACTGTAAACAAGTTCCGGTAGAGCTCTCGCACGCGGGGAGATTACACCTCGGGGTCGTGCAAGACTAAACGTCAGGTAGCACCTGCTCCGTGACGTCACTCAACGAATACCTGCAGATTTTCGATTGTGTTTCCGACGTCGTCGTAAACCAAACATTCAGAGTCAGATAAGGATACCTGCTAAACGTTAATGTCAATGTCACATTGCAATGGAAAGTCAATCATCGTTATAACATTTGTTTTGGAATTTAGATTCAATCAACGTTAGTTGGAGCGTGCACACGAAGATACCAAATACATGCACTCGTAGCAGAAGCGCCAATCTCCATTTCCGAGTATAATACCCAGAGACAAGTATTAAAGCAAAACTTATTTGAATTATAGTGCTGCTGCATGTTATAGTGGAAAGAAAACAGCACTCCATAGTGAAGCAAAGGATCCACGAGCCCTGTTGGAAGTACAGTTCGAATGTAACACTTTATGAAAAAGATAGGGGGGACAGATAAAACAAGAACAAGTGATTGGTGTTTGCATGATAAATAAAAACTAAAACACACTTTAAGCTTTATAAAGTGTCCGCTCCTTTGCCACACAATGCAACTCTAATGTAACCTCATCCTCCAAACACATGCCATTATCTATCCTTAGCATCCGTCGAGACATGTTGGTCTTCGTTTCAAAGATGAGGTAACCTTTACAGACACGTTAGCCAAGATGTAACGTTAATGTCCCTGCACACCAAAGGCGAATTTCGCGGCGACAAACCGTCGGCGAATTACGTTCTGAGACCCTTATCTATAGACCTTATGCTTGTAAACCAAAAGCAAAATTTGCAACGACAGATTTCGACAGAATCTTTTGTTGACGACGCTGATTGTCGCAGCGATAAATCGCTCGCCTCTGGTGTGTAAGGACCTTTAGAGGTACTGATTTTGCAATAGGGGCTGTCCAATCTCGTTGAGAAAACTTTCAAGACCACTCGCGACAACTTCCCATATGCGCAAAGACACCAAAGTTCCAGTCTTAGGTTTGTCTTGTGCATAGGAACCTATTATCAGTGTTCAATTTACATTATACGTATTTTGAAACACTGCCATTTCCTATTGATGTACTAAGATGAAACAAATGTTCCTAATTGGCCCGTGGTCCTCTCCTTCTTTTTAAAGGGCTTCTAATGGTTCAATATATCCGTCATTACGTATTATTACCTATTTAAAACACGCGAACCGTTCTGAAACGACAACCAATATGCACATAGTCCTATTAATAATATCTAACGCGTGTCAAATTACAGGCAGGTTATTGAATTTCAATTAGAACTTGATCTATTAAAAAAAGATCAATGTTAAAATACAATGCTGAGGCATATACATGACACGCCTGGATATCAGGAGCCATTGTCTCTCCGTGTCAATTTCAAATTACATTACACACCACCGCACAAACCCGATAATCTACTTCCGCGCTGGAGGGTACGAGACAATCGAATGACATCAGAAAAAGGAAAGCAGGAAACGTTTTTGTTCCATATACTAGCAATTAATGAACAGGGTCAGCTCGAAAACGGTGTACGACTTCCATACTTGTGTATACTAACTTACTAAGTATTTGTATTTTTTTTACATTTACGCTCATTATTACGTCAAGTGTTAAAACAAACGAAGCGTATAAATTATAAATTGTTTATTGAGGTTTGTCTGTATGAGTATACAGCGTTAATTCGTATTTATCAATCCATATTATTTTCCAAACTTGTGTTTAAATAGTTTATGGCAATCATTTCATTATATTATGAGTATAATAGTGTATATAAAAGAATCCTGTTCATGGCTAAACTTCGAAATGTCTTGCCATTAAAGCATAGCAGTTATTGTCAGAAATTCTTAAAACAATTCACCAAATCGACTATTAAATAATGTTACAGCATCATCATCGACACTTATGTTAATTATTTTCTCTTTGCAAACTACATGTACTATAATAAACTGTGGAATGTTTCGAAAGGTAAAACACGTGTAACCATGGAAACAAAGTAGGCACTAATTATCGGTTGCATATCTAAGATACTTTTCCAATCGTCCCGCGTGTCAACCATCTTGTACCACGCCGTTTTAACTCCAGCATATCCAAGAATGTTCCACAATCAAGTCTATTTTAAAACCAGTTCAATTTTCCACAGTTAATTTAATGAAAACGGAATAAAACAATACAGTTCTGTTTCAGATTGGAGCACTGCCAGAAGTTGTACACTCCGCGAGAAGATCAAGTCGACCTAGCGGGAATACGATTGGCTACTGGATTTTAAAACGCCATCCGATTGGCTGGTATTTTCTTTTCCGCTCGCTCCTTGGAATTATTTAGAGATGTCAGAATAAATCTCCTCTGACACTGGAGACGCTTGGGCTTGTGGTGATTCCACTATCAATGTAAATATACCCTCCACGACTCCCTGGCTTCGTCGCACTTAGTCCAGGGCTTATCCTCAGAGAGCAGCACTGCCTTACTGCTGGCACTGGGTCGCTTGTGATGAGTGACGGCAGCAATCAACAGTTTGACCTCAGTTACAGTGTAAGCTAATGCCAACACGCAGACATCAATATTGTACCTACAAGGGGTCAGGACATCGTTTCTCGAAGCTCTCGTATCTACTATGAGACCTAGCTGCAGTTCTGTAGCTAGAAGATACTATTTTGCTACTCAAAATTCTCTAAGGATCGTACCATTTCTGTAGGGGGAAAATATTCAATGACCCCATATTGAAATATAATATAATATAATATAATACCACCCTTAAAGTAGTATTCCTTAGCAAATTGTGAGTAGCATACATAGCAAAATAATAAACGGGACATCTTCTAGCTACAGAACTGCAGCTAGACTATCAATAAGCTGCAGCTACCATGAGACCGTAAGCACTCTCGTACCAATCTCCTGTACATGGCAATAGAACATTTACGAGGGCGCTATATGGTCTCATTGTGGATACGAGAGCTTCGAGAAACGATACCCAGAAGATCCCAAGCCAGCAATAATTCAAAAAGGTTCTACAGTACATTCGAAGCTTATTTCAGAGTTCAGCGAAAAGGTATCGGCGTCAATAATGTTGTGTAAATGTCTTTCAACTCATTGGTTATCCACTATAATGTGTTTTCTTTTTCTAAAAAGGAACAATTGTATGTTTTCTCTATATTCGTACCACATTCATCATTCCTTGCACTGCAAAGACAGCCACTGGTACGACACTGTGTGCCACACTCGACGGCCAATACCGCATCTGTCTTCCGTGTTACAATACTTTCTGTGGAACATTTAATAATTACGTGATTTTGCTTCATAATTCAAATGATAAATGCATTCAAATACTATTACTATACGCAAACATGTAGACGTGTTCTATTGACTCATTTCCTTCCGCTGTTCATAGTGGCCTTGTGCACAATCAGGTGTACCATGTTATGAAATGTGTTGTTATTCCATGTTTTTTCATACATCTAGTACCAGACAGTTATATGCATTGTTCCATAAGGTGTAGTTGAGGTTGGTTTCAATGTTGCTGAAAACTAAATACGGATATCTCAATCGAAACTTTT
>JAVCKZ010122009.1:0-22378 GCA_034780755.1 Lepetodrilus elevatus | reverse complement strand
TAGCTGTTCTGTCTGTACTTTCTGCCCGACGCAGGCGCAGATACACTGTGCGGTGTTGATCATTGGTAACTGCGCATGCGTCGGACAGAAAGTACATACAGAACAGCTAAAAGGAGCAGCCCCCTGTCCAAAATGTGGTCCAAGACTGTCAATGGAACACCACCCTAGTCTAAGTAAGAAGGTATACCTGTGATGTATTATGCACACGTAGCATTAACTCATTCATGTATACCTATCAACATATTGTTCACTATTATCCTCATCTGAACATGCACAATATATATTGCTGTTAGTTGGTCATATTTACCAAAGAAGACTACCATCGCGTGCTTGTTAATTTGGAAAGAAGAGAACTAGCAAAGTACATATATATACTAAAACTAGAGTATTTAATTTCCTTAGAATGGGTAACATTAAAGTAACCGTTAATGTGTTCTTTATGAAATGCAAGTATACCTAACGTACAATTTTGTAGGAGACATTTTAGAAATCTCAAAATAAGTTGAGTTTTCTTCATTAGGTTTTTCTTCTTTTATTGTTATTTATTCTTCATTCCACGGTTTACAATGTACATATATGTTCATACGTCTTATGTTTTGTACATAGCAGCATTATATGATAAACGATATTCATGTGTTTATTCACAAATGAGATGTATGCATAATTTTACATGTATATGATATATTTGAAGGTACTGTACCTATGCTTATATGCAGTTGCATATGCTACCTAATCGAATCTGTTATAAATACCACAGATTATTGGTTGCACAAACAAAACGTTGCTTCCACAAATATTAAAATTATATTTTTAGACAGTCTAGTTTCGAATGCTCAATGATTGTGTTTCAGTCTCGGGCGCATTTCTGATTTCAGAAAGGTAGAACTGAAATCTAATTACTGTACAATTCGATCTTCTTGTAAGGTCTTCAGTATCGCACAAACGTAAGAATAAAATTCATTCTTTGAATTGCCAGTATTCTCTAGTCTTTTAACAATGCATAGGTTCCGCTCATACGTAAAACAAGACTTAATTAAAACAATTGAGTTTCACATTAATTGTATTTCAGGCCTACGGTTGTGAGCTAGTCTCTACCAAAAGTGCATGCAGATCTAGTTGATTTCATTCACTTCAAACCAATACTAAGGTGGTGTTCCATTGACAGTGTTGAACGCACATTCTGGACAGGGGGCTGCTCCTTTCTAGCTGTTCTGTCTGTACTTTCCATCCGACGCGTGCGCAGTTACACTGTGTGGTGGTGATCCTTGGTAACTGCGCATGCGTCGGAAAGAAAGTACAGACAGAACAGCTAGAATTTAGAAAGGAGCAGCCCCTTGTCCAGAATGTGCGTCCAACACTGTCAATGGAACACCACCTAACTTCCTCCACGCAATGGCGATAAGGATGAAACTAAATACAGATGATAAGTAAGAACACTACACAAACACATTTTAATATAAAGACAAACCGCAAAAAAGGGGAGGGAGGGAAAACGATGCTGCTATGATGGGTGGAACTAAGACAATAAAGCTATGGTAGGATAAATTGGCGGAAATATGATACCGTCACGATGAAGGACCATGGAAAAGAGGAAATGGATCTGGTGCTATAAGAGGGGGAGTAGCGAGTAGCAGCCAGTGTCTGCTTATATCAAGGATGCTAGTAATTGAGATGACAGTAGCAAAACATTACCCAGCGACGTGGAATATGATTATAAACTAGACATAAACATGGGCAGGTGACTATAATGTAAAGGGTGTCTAGCGCAGCCGAGTCTTAGCCTGTTCATTCTTTGCATCAATTAATCATCTTAATCATTGAATAAGATGTGAATATGGTACCAATAACACATTTAAACAGAGTGATCGGGCACAATTAGAGATATGGATCCACAGTTTGGAAATTCTTTGTTGTTAAAATTATATAATGATAAATTTATACGTCAAAAAAGGCTACTGACCCGTAATTAATTCTGTTCAGTATATAATATCTCACCATCTACTTTATCATAAGCATATAATTTATCTGCCATGTGATCTACAGAACCCTTCAATAATTTATTCGTGTTTCAGTGGAGCTGACGGCAAACCTCAAGAGGAAAGAAGTTAGCATAAAGCAAGTTGGCGGGAACCCGTCTGTCGTAGATAGCACAGAGCTGGAGAAAGGAAAGGCCGTCAAAGTTAAACAAGGCGATGTCATCTACATAATAAGTGGCTGTTTTCCTCATATCATCAAGTTCAACAAAGCCAAAAATAGTGAAAATTCAAAATCCAGAATTTCAAATTCAATTTCCAACACAAATTCTGATGATACAAACAAAGAGAAAAAGAGTCTTAAGAGAAAGAGTTCTGCTGAAAACAGACCAGATACTAAGAAGAGAAAAACCTCCACTGAAGGTCATGTGAAGGTCGGATCATTAAATAAAAGCGAATTGAATGAAAGTGTGGACGAAAATCGGAAGATACCTAGTTCTGGTGAAAATAAACCAGACGCTAAAAAGAAGAGAAAAACCTCTGCTGAAGATCACGCGAAAGTCGGGTCATTAAATAAAAGCGAATCAAATGAAAGCGTGGACAAAAATCGGAGGAGACCAAATTCTGGTGAAAATAGACCAGACGCTAAGAAGAGAAAAAGCTCTGCTGAAGGTCATGCGAAGGTCGGTTCGTTAAGTAAAGGTGAATCGGACGAAAGCATGGAAGAAGAACGTATGAAAGAAATAGCGGAGAAACTAAAACAATTGAAAAACTCTGCAAATTCTGAAAAGAGTAAACAAGTATTGGGAAACAAATCTCCCAAACACAACAATTCCATGGTGGAGAAACCGAGCGAGAAGATGGACTCTGGATCTGTTACGAAGGCGACGCCAGCGACGGAATCCATTTGGACACAGCACGAAAAACTATATGTTTACACAGCAAAGGGAGTTACGTCCAGTGCAAAGGTGAGGAAATTTAAAATAGTTTTGAAATTAAGTACCGGGTAATTTATTTATTGGAGCATTACAGGTGGTAGCGCAGTGGTGGAATGTTTGGAACCAAAGGTCAGAGTTCAAATCCCGCCCTGGGAGCCCTGCATCAATGTTCACGAAAGTTAATTTTCTGATGCGATATTGATAGGATGCACTATCTGCAGTTATCATCCTTGGTCTTGTCAGTACCAGCCGGTGCTCGCAGACTTACTGCAACATTCAGCGCTACAGATGTTGCCGGTTTCCTCCTGCCAAAAACTAACAAACCATGATAGAAGTGAAAGAATCTTGAAAGTGCCTCTAAACCCTAATTAAAAAAAGAAAAGAAAGAAAAGTCTTTACTTCTGTAGATACGAGACTCGTGAGACAATACTCGAGTGAAATTTACGTCACACCTGCATGTTTTTTTTGTTACAGATTGCCAGTTTTGATATTGACGGTACAATTATTTCCACTAAATCTGGAAATGTTTTTGCCAAGGACATGGGAGACTGGAAGTAAGTCTTTTCAGGAATACAAGTTTAGCATCCACTTTGTATAGTTGTACACATGTTGATTTTCAAAATCCACAATTATGATGTCTATGATATGAACAGATCGAAGTGTGTTAACATTAGTTATATGTTTCAGAATAATGATCCCAGAAATCTTTGGCAAGTTGAAGAAACTTCATGCATCAGGGTTTAAGATTGTTTTCTTCACCAATCAGGTACGTCCCATCAGGAGTGTTTGGCCTGGCTCCAAGATTACGAAAACTTTTCTGAATACGATTTTATGCTCAACTGAAATTGTATTCAGAACGTTTCACAAAACCTGAAATACTCTGAAAGAAAAATTAGTTGGTGTTTTCAATTTTTTCAACTCTTGGGTAAGCTCAAGTGGATGAATTCCAAGTACAGTTGTATAGTATTTTTCGTGCCATATGGATGAGATATTCTCATTTACGTAAAGCAATAAATACATTTTAAAATAAAATAAAATTTATCCTACAATTTTATATTTTGTATTTATCAGATGGGAGTGGCGAGAGGCAAGGTGAAGATTGAAGACTTGAAGAAGAAGTTCACGTACATTCTGGAAAAGTTATCAGTCCCAGTGCAGGTAGAACTCCATTCTGAAATCTTCGTCGCAAATGGGTGAGAGATTCCCGCAGCGACATTAAATTCCATATTCACTCACTCTGAAATCTTCCGTATTTTATTTGAAGCGATTTGTATGATTCCTGTTTACGTTTTTTGCAAGTTTGAATGCATGTGGCTGGTAGCACAATGGTAGAATGTTGGACTTCTGAGCTCTGGATTTAAATCCAGGCCCGGCAGCAATGTTCACGAAAGGTACCTTTCTGCGCTGGCTGTACCGTGGTAATGCACTATTATGCAGTTATCCTCAGCCAGTTCTCGTAGGTATCCTGCAATGTTCTGGCATTAAGTTCTACGAATGTTGCGAGTTTCCTCCTGCCCTAAACTGACAAGCCATGAAAAAAAGTGAAATATCTTGAAAACGGCTCTAAACCACAATTTTTAAAACCCTGAATGCATTGTGGTCTTTTCAGATTTTTATCGCCACTGGAGGCGGAATTTTCCGGAAGCCCTGTACAGGAATGTGGAAATACATGACAAAGAAGGTTGGTATTAGACCATTTAAAAATACAAATTTTGTTCGAGAAAAATGAACATTAATAGCAATGAGTAGAGATCATTTGGAGAACATTAATATGGAAACATTTATACTATGCCTAAAATTATGTATGTTTCCTTACTACTGTTCATAATTCTCAAAATAATCCATAAACCAATAGAAGAAGAAAAAGAGAAATAATATATGTATGGACAGGGATCCAAATTAATACTAACCCGCTAGCCTGAGCCATTTCTACCAATGTTAAAAGTATCCTAAGGGCTAGTAGAACTTCATAACATTTGTTATTTGTATCACTATTCGAGCTAGTAAGTTTTAAAGTTAGTTTCTATCACTGTAAGGGTCAATTTTCTTCTTGCACGTTATGTGAAATGTATGTAATGTTTAAATGACACCTGGGTTCTTTGGCATTTCAGTGCAACGATGGTATTCGTATCAACATGACAGAAAGTTTCTACTGTGGAGGTACAGTAGTTCTCAATTCTTGCCTGACTGTCTCGTGGATATTGTTCATATATAATAATATTGACATCACCTCACAGCTCATTGTTTGAACTACGCCCTTAAAAGTTACCTTATTTTGCCCAAAGGTGTTGAAATTTGACTGTGATGTTTGAAATGTAGTGATGAGTTTATTGTTATTTCGCTGTAATGAACCATGGTGGAAGACTCTTAAGAGCTAACGAGAGTTTTATCTCGGTTTAGATGCAGCCGGGCGGCCAGTGAAGTGGATGCCTGGGAAGAAGAAGGACTTCTCCTGCAGTGACAGACTGGTGAGTGGACGTCTGCCCAGTCAGTCCAGACTGCAGTCCTTTACAGTCCTTGAATACAGCAGTGTCTGAAATAAAGAACATAATAAGGGGGTCATTCTCCATAGGCCCAATGTTAATGGTGGTCAAATATGTCATTTTCAGGGGTCTGTAACATTGCACATTTTTAAATTGCCACCAGGTCCCCGTTTCACGAAGGCTCCTAAAGTTAGCTCCTAAAGTTATGACCCAGTTTATCATCTCATAAGATGCAGATTTAAGAAGGGACATCGTCGTGAAACACTTGTTGCGAGGTGATAACTTTTAGGACTGGTTTAGGAGCTCCTAACTAGTTAGGACATCGTCGTGAAGTGTGGGCCAGGATCCCCTCTATTTTGAACACTGATAATTGTATGTTTTCTCAAGTTCTGAATGAATCCAGCCCTGAGGCTTGACATTGATGACCTCAGACGTGACCTGTCCAGTGTCTACACTCTCAAAGTAGAGTTGTCATTACTGGTTCATCAGTACCAGACAGTGCTTGCAGCTTTACTGAAACACTGTGCAAAGCTGACAAACTGTGATATGCCAGAAGTATTCTTGAAAGTGGATTTAAGCCCCAAATAAATGTTCTTATCAATGACATACCGTACCTCATCTTTGTGCATTTTGATATCAAATAATGAAATATATCCACACTTTTTATTATCAAAAGATACTCCATTTTCCAATACTTATGGACATTCAACTTTATATAAAATCTTTGTCACTTATTTTCAGTTTGCTCTGAACATTGGTGCGAAGTTCTACACGCCAGAAGAGTATTTCCTCGATAAGAAACCTGCGCCTTTCAACTTGCCCGAGTTTGATCCTGTGAGTTGCCAGCTTTTAACCCTCTTCATGTTGGAGGCAGCTTGACATACCCTTAATGTCGGTGATTGTGATTTATTTAGCTGACGTTTTACCAGATCTAACAATTACAATACGAAAATGTAAATTTAACAAATGAGTTCATAAAGAATAATGTTGTGTGATGTCTTATGATTTGTTGCAATGGCCCCATTACCATAATAATAATAATATGTCGACATAATGCGCTATTTCCACATTCAAAAAAATGCTCAATGTGCTACTTTGTTATTACCTTAGAGTTCCACAGAAAGATCGTAGCGCTAACTCCCATACATTAACATGGAGGGGCTGCTCCTTTCTAGCTGTTCTGTCTGTACTTTCTGTCCGACGTGTGCACAGTTACACTGTGCGGTGTTGATCCTTTGTAACTGCGCATGCGTCGGACAGAAAGGCTGCTCCTTTCTAGCTGTTTTGTCTGTACTTTCTGTCAGACGTGTGCACAGTTACACTGTGCGGTGTAGATCCTTTGTAACTGCGCGTGCGTCAGACAGAATGTACGGACAGAACAGCTAGAAAGGACCACTACCCATGTTTGCATTGATTGAATGATTTACTGAATTACTTTTTTCCGTCTTTTCCTTCGCAGTGGGAATATTTCATCCATACACGAAGACTACACTATTACATTATGACATTATTAGACATGTAAGGCCCAAAAAAAACTAGCACCATTTTTTTTTTGTCTACGAATGAGAGCGAGTGATTATGGAGTTTACGGTCACTGTGGGAATCTTTCACTCATTTGCGACAACTACGAATGAGAAACGCACCTGGTAATCTAATATACTAAATCCCAGTCCCCGCTCCTCCTTGACGAGTTCGATGACGACGGGCTCGCTGGTCCACATGGCCAGGTTGGTGAGTGGTTCCAGGGACCGCGACTTGCCCTTGTTGAGCGCGTTCTGCACCGAGCTGTCCGTGGACGACAGCGCCACCTCGGACTTGGCCTTGACCATGCGGTCGCTGGCCGGCAGGTTGGTGTGCACCCCGGTGTTTAGGACGCTGCTGAGGAACTGGGAGTCCTGCGGCTCGTGCGCCTCGCTGGTCGGGGTCTTGCGACGCGCGCACACGAGACGGACGTGCTGCGGGAGGTCCTTGAGGATGTTCACCACCTCCACGTGGTTCAGACCCAGAAGCCGCTTGCCGTTCACCTGCAACACATCACAACAGATCTTGGTCATGGCTTCTTCAAAGTACAGTGCTCCCTCGATATAACGCTGAAGTTGGGGTCCATGATATGCCACCCGCGTTATATCAACGAATATAATTGGAGAAAAAAAGAAAAGAAAAAAAGATATTATTTTTTAAATGAGGTCCACGTTGGACCCCACATTGTATCCGAAGGGTGTTATATCGAGGGAGCACTGTATGACACTTTTGACCGAGATTGTGCAAATTTTAAGGAGATTTAAACAATATAATTAAACACTTCCATCAAAAGTATTTCAATGTATCAGCAGTAAAATCATTAGGTATTGTAGGTTCAATGTTTTACGAATCTGGGTGCCTATTCTCGAAATGTTATTACGATCATACGACAATCTTAAAGATTATTATGGTATGGCTACGAACTGTTATGCCAAGAAGTTCATGAGAACATTTCGATAATAGGTCCCTTGGATCTTTGTTGAACGTTGCAAAACTTGGATTTTCAATGACTCACTACGTAAAATTCTACTGTCCTTGGTAGTGAGTGAATATGAAGTAGAGTGCAGACATATACTACTGTCAGAAAATAAGGGAACGATACTGATATTCCTATATGAAACACATTAACACACGAACACATAAAGTGGTATTTCTCAAAACTGAGTAAATTAATTATAATGAAATGTTCAACCCAAGTGCGAAAATGCATGGGCAATACCATATCTTACGTGCATGCACGTGTCTTATTGGATTGTTTAACAGTGGCACTTTGAATTTGCCTATACTAAAAGTGTTACCATTATGTGTTCCCTTATTATAATATATGACTGCTTTACATGTCTGTTTTATATCAGATGTTAGTAGACCTGTGTATTATTTCAAGCATTAAGAAGATAGCTATGGTCAGTTCTGAGAGGACGGCTCACCTCCAGGAGTTCGTCGGCGCTGATGAGGTGGCCGTTGAGGCCCACGGGACCGTCGGGGAGGATGGAGCGGATGTAGTGGTGAGGCCGCACCTCCACGCCATTCTCCACATCCACGGTACCCTCCAGGCTGATCCCCAGACCCCCGCCCTCCTTGAACTTTGACAGCTGGGCCACCTGTAGAACACAACGCATAATAGTAAAGTGGAGGTCATTATAGCAGACAAATTAACAGAACACCACCACAGTAGTCATGGTAGTAGGAAGTAATACAGTGCTCCCTCGATATAATATTTGGGGTCCATGACATGCCACCCGCGTTATAATACCCGCGTTATATCAACGAATATAATTGTAGAAAAAAATATTTTATTTTATTTTATTTTATTTTTTTAAATGGGGTTCACGTTGGACCCTGCGTTGTATCCGAATCCGCGGTGCATCGAAGGGCGTTATATCGAGGGAGCACTGTACTGTATAGTGGAGGTAATTTTTCACTAGATCATAGCAGACAAATGTTAACAGAACACCACCACAGTAGTAGGAAGTAGGGCTGGTTATCGATACAGATATGGCATATAGATAAATCGCTAAGTAACTATCGATGAATTATCGATAAATATCGGACAAATAAGGTTGCTATATGCAGAGGATAACCATATATGAATTCTGCCGCCATGTTCTATCTTACTATTTACGTTGAAACCACTGCGGTAAAACAACGACATTTTGAACGTATAAATATAATTCCTATGAAGAAAAATGTACACGAGTCGTGAGAATAACACATTCTTTTCAGCAGTAGTACCAACTTGTCAGATGTGTAGTTAGACGGATACGTGGTAGTCTGCTAGTTTGACGTGTTTCGCTCGTAAAACAAATTTGCCGCCATTTTGAATTTGGGGAATTACCAGAAGGAATAGACAGAGATAAACAGATCAAAAGGCAGAATTACATACAGAACATAGACAGTGAGAATAAACATATAAAAAGACAGATCAAATGGCAGATCAAATGACAAAGAAACAGACAAAGCATCAGAATGCAGAAGAATATAAAAGACCAATAGTAAGACGCTGCCAGATACTGATATGACAGGAGGATACAGAGATACTGACAGACGGAATCGGCGATAGTGACACAGAGAGACAGAGAAAGTGACACGTGGAATCAGATTGCATGTAATAATTCCTTGATTGCATGCAAGTGCGATTACAAGCGATTCTTTTTGTCAGCCAGTGAACAGATCCGCGCTTCACGAGGGAAATCGATGACCTTATGCAACTCAATGCTACTCATACCAGATATGTTGTTCTGATCATCTTGTAAAAAGAAATCTTTATTGATCTCGGAGCCGTACATTGTCTCCACCATGTTGGTGGTCCTACTGACAGTACTTTAACAGCTCTCAGTATCGACCCCGGCTACTCACAGATTAGCTATGGGATATGCAGAGATGCTGTTTTACACGGCGGTAATGTATGTAATTACTGGGACCGCAGAAGAAATGGATTTTCCCCCTGCTTCGTCGTGTATCGATGATAAATGCACGATCGTGTCGATATCGTGTCAACTTGGCAAGTCATTTCTGAATTTACAATAAAATTCCAATACATTGAAACGGTTTAGTTACCATTGGATGAAACCATCTGATTTTTGCCTTATTTGTAAATATTGTCATTTTTTATGTCTTGTTCTATTTTTCATGCACTTTTAAATGACGTTGTAAATCGGAAATGGTTCACAAATTGATCTCGGCATCAGAATTAGAAGAAAGTGGCCACATAACATGACACATTAACCCTCTCCCTGCTGAATTAGGCACATGCACTGCTGTTTTGGGCATCTCTGGTTGCCTTCAGCATGGGGAGGGTTAAAATAAACTTAAAATAATTCTGCTGTAATTTGGGGATGAATTTCTTTAAATTTCTAAGCAATATTTGACCCATGGATATACATCACTGAGTCTGTTATCGTAACTACATCACACCAGAAATTCAAATATGCCAAATCTTGGAACACAATGTCATAAATAACATTACAAGAGCTGAAGTCCTATCACAAGAAACCAGATACATCCTATTTACAGTACAGTACAGAGAAGTTTAGATATACTGATATACAACAGCGGAATCTGAAATTCAAATAGGACAGCCGACTTTAAATTCTAATATCAAATGTACATTGAAACGGGTTGTTAGACCAGACTGGAATCCCCAAGACATTCGCTTTTACTGAGTCAACACAGAAAAAAATAATTTCCATTACTGTAGGGGGTCGCAAGCGAAAAGAGGAAAACGTAAACGTAAACGTAAACGCGACTTTTCCTACAGTATTTCTTTGAGTGATTTCGTTCCACAGGAAGTCCGGTTCGCTGGTCAGCGAGAGATTCTATTAGCACTGACCACTAGATGGATGGTCACCAGACCAATGAGCAGATCAATATTGACGTCCAAACGCACAATGACCGGTACGGCCGACAATGTTTACATTGACTTAAATAGAGATTGGTGAGCACCCCGGAAATAAAGAGTCGGTAGTACTTCAACGTTTATTAAACTTATTTAATATTACCCGACCTTTAAATAGGAATCTATGTAGGCTGACCGACATTCTGAATTATCGATGACCTTTCATCAGACATATTAACCGGTAGGGTCTATATATCATTCTCACGCTACTGGCTAGCTACAAACAATCGAGGGAAATGTGAAGTCAGATTTCATTTTCATCAATATTTATTTTCATAGAACCAGTATAATACATATTTAAATTAAAGAATGCTTCCATTAACAGACACATTTTTATTCGGTATTTATGTTTATTTTTCTATTTTAACTTTAAGGAAAATTACATTATTATCTATAAAACTAACAAAAATTCAGCAGTGGATCTACACACCTTTTACTTGATTTTATTTTTTAACGGAAATAGTTATTTTATTTTACTTTAAAAATATTTTTAAATGGTGTATTTGGATATTCTTAAAGTAATAAAAATAAATTACCAACATTAAATCTACATCACTACATCATTATGATGTCTTTTTTTTTTGGTAAGATGAACGTGACAGTATTAATGGTATTGTCTGTCATACTTACGACAACTTCAAAGTCGCCACCAATGAGCGGCTCCCAGCATGCTTTGATACCTGCTTCCACATCAGGAAGTAACTCTCCACCTGAAAAGACAACAAAAAAATGTTGTTTTTTAAAAGTAATTGAATTTCTGCACCTAGGATACTAGAATTCAAAATGCATTAGATAATCAACCCGCCTTGAAAATGACACTTTTAGTGATTATAGAGTTTAAGGTCGCTGTGGGAATATTTCTTTTAGGAATCACATTAGAAGATACGCATCTCAGGGGAGTAAATCTTCCCAACCCAGTCTTCAGTATTCAGAGTAAAATTGATTTCCAATGTGTTTCCACATAGCTGCTAATGACTGCACTATTGAGCAAGGTTTACTCCTGCATAAAAACCAATACCACAGTAATAATAATAATAATAATAATAATAATAATAATAATAATAATAATAATAAAATACATAAAAGTACATAAAATTGAAGATAAAAAGATGATAAAAATGCTATAATAAAAATATAATACAAATACAATAAAATAAAATATAAATAAAATATACTTGTTACATTCCGAATGGTAACATGGCATAGTGAAGTCCTTCATTTCACCTCACTGGTTAGTGAACTAGAAATAATTTTGGAGTGAAAAAAAAAAATCAGACTGCCATGGCAAGATTAACCCTCTCCCTGCTGGATTAGGCAAAAGCACTGCTCGTTAGGACATGAAAGGTTGCCTTCAGCTGGGAGAGGGTTAAACAGTCACTAACAATAGCACATGCTAGTCCTGGTAATGTTATTCCCATGTCCCATATGCAAACAGTGTGAACATTATGTCAACAACGAAACAATTAAACTACATAGCCCATGTGAGATATAGATGCTGATGAAAGCCACCTACATCTGTTGTATTGTGATACTGTCATATACATGCGTTAACACAGGACTGATACAGGACTGATAGGACACTACGATGAGCGAGACAATGCACACATACATGTGTAAAATGTAATTCCAATAATATGTAACAAGTATAACATTACAATTAATGTATTGATATTAATGTCAACACATTTCTATTTTAATCCCACATGTCTCAGGTGTCAGTAACCAAGGATGCTGTTTGTTTGTTTTGTTTTGTTTTTTAAAACAATATTAATTGGAAAAACCTCCAGGATCAATCCACAGCCAACTTTATGGCTATGTTTTATGGCTATCTAAACATCTGAACATATTCCTAGATGCTGCTTGTAGTATGTACATGCAGGGTTTCTCCTAACGCACAATCCTGCGTCCCATACGCAACAAATTCAAGTTTGGACGCACGTTATTAATACAAAATTGTTGATAAGTATATATCAACATGCGTCCAGGGACTCTCAAAAATTGAAACCTAAGTGGAACCCTGTACATGTAATAAGCCAGCTAAGAATTTGGAATACGCACAGAATATGCATCTGTGTGTCAAAATTGAAAGCACATGAACAACAATTGTTTGTTAAAACCATTGTAAAACATTCTGGTGGTTGTGACAAGCATTTTAACCTTCTCCCTGCTGAATAAAATCAAAGTGTTCTATTTCTGCATGTGATCGGGCAAGTTAAGTCGCCTTCAGCAGGGAGAGGGTTAATAGCACATGCATATTCTGCATGTATTCGAAACTCTGAACGGGCTTATTCATACAAACTGTAACAATTATAAGATCGTAATCTTTTCTACTACATGTAAAACTACAGAGTTAGGTGCATGGCCCTGGACATGACTCATATTGTATCTTGCATACAGAATATAACCTACACATTTTATACAAATTCAGAAAACTTCAATTTTATATCAATCTTAAAATAATTAATTATTTTCAATAATCTACATTACAAAGTATTCAAATAGTACGAAATATTATCATGGACCTTTTTAAAACAATAAGTTTTTAATTTCCCTTTTATTTTTTTATTTTTTTTGTTCGTTATATTGAAACAAGCTCTACTGATCTTATACAATAAAATAAAAAATATAAATTTTAATGAACCCCCAGCTTTACTGATCTTTATTATATTGAAACAATCTTTACTGAATTTATTAACCAAAAAATAATAACTATTAACTGATAGGCAGTGACACTACTGTTTGGGGCATCTCTGGTTGCCTCCAGCAGGGATATGGTTAACCCTTTCCCTGTCAGATTAGACACAGGCACTGTACTTTAGAGCATCTCTGGTTGCCTTCAGCAGGGAGAGGGTTAAAGATGGCAAAAGAGTCAGAATTGTTTAAGTCAGAAAAGCATTACCAAATGGAGAATAGAAAAAAAAAACATGATTAATACGGGAAGTCTTCAGACTATTACTTCGGCAGAGTCCAGCGAAAATCTCTCTCTAACAGGACATTGACATTGAACGCTGCTGATACTCGGGTTGTAAACAAATCTCTCTCTCTTCAATCAGCAGCTAGCTCTGGAGGTGAGAAAACATATACAGACATATCTGTTCTGTGGCATATGGAGGATCCATCCTTCACTATAAGGCAGGGTCACGGACAACCCAGCGAATACATCAGTGAAACTATGTCTCGGTTAACGTCTTTCACCACAATACAGTGCATCAGTGAAAGTAGCTAGGTCCTTAAAGGAGCATTAACAATGTTGCGTGACAGAATGCAATTACAATTTAAGTATTTAGAAGAAATGTCAGGCAGGTGACAAAATGTCTATAAATCGACATGGGAGTTGGTCAGCTGATGAATGATCGGCTTACAGAGATAATATTAGTGAAGCTGGTTTCGGGGCACCTTCACAATAGCATCACAGTCCATATGGTCTTTGCAGGTAAGTGGTTAACCTGACCTTGGTTTGATCGTAATCAAGATGGCGGACAGATCATTAAACACAGTTTGAACTTTGTCCATCAGGGGAATCATGTCATGGTTCACTGGTGACGGGGCGATGTCAAGGAAAGGTATTAGAAGCTTCCGATTACTTAAAATTCTGAACGTGAAGTTCGTGAAAAGGGGTCATAGATTCTGACAGCATAAACACAGGTCTGTCTGCGCTGTGCTTATCGACATGTGTGTTGACAGTTAGCATATGGGAATACAGCAGTATGATCATGCTTACACCAGCGCTTATCTGGTAGCATGGCATCGCTACATGTTGAGCACGCATTCCCTGTCTCGTGTGTGGAGAAGATTACTGTATTCAAGGGTTATCAATCAGTCCACATCAATAACCCTTTCAACCTTTCAACATTCAATCCTTTCATTGCCTCAATGAAACCCATATTACAAAGCTTACTTGTAGCAAACAAACCAAAAAAAATAAAAAAATAAACAATTTTAGAAAAAAATATAACTTGTCATGTTTCTGTATTGTAACGTGTATCCATGTCTTACACACATTTACGACTAATAATTGCATGACTATATTACATCAATAAATAAATTCAAGCAAATTGAGTGGGTTATTTGTTTATGTCACAGCGGGAATCTTTCACCCAAATTCAAGCAAGCTCTATCATCAAGAATGCTTTTTGAAGGGGGGTAATCTAAAATTATTTATCTCAACTACTTAGAAGCAAACTAAGCTCTAATACATCAATCCCATCGATTATCGATTTAAAAATTACATGAAAGGGAAAGGTTTTGTCAATATAGATAAACGTCAGACTGATTAATAATCTCTGCATTTCTCACACTGCCCCAGTGTTAGCTGCCTTCCCTCCTGTAGTATCTAATTATCATCTTGCTCGTCGGCCATGCAACTTTATCGATAGGGCTCTTATCCGTTTTACAAACACATTAGCTGGTGTAACCCTACCAGGTCAACTTGGTATGCCGTCCTGATATGAAATGAAAGGGTGCACCGTGTCCTGGACGTTTGAGGAAGATGGAGAGCGCATTCTAAGTGTACGTATCATGGTGGTGGAAGTCCTACATTGGAACAATCGATCACGGTTCTCTGATTGGGTCTAATCGGCGTGTCAGATTCACTGAAGGAGGCTGGTGTGATACGTCATGCGTTTCAGGAAGTCGTAGAATCCGTGATTTTACAATACCAGAGTCTACCACCCTCTCACCATCCAGTCCCAGTCATCCAACACAAGCTTCATTCCAATCCTTAAAATATAATGTTAAAAAACAGTCCCCAATTCTCCACTCCAGCTCCCAATCATTCACTTCCAGCCTCCAATCTAAAACCCCACACTCTAATCCTCCACACCACCCTATCCCCCAATCCTCCATCCTTAACCTCCAATCCTCAACCATAGCCCCAATCCTCTATCCATAGCACTCAATCTTCTACACCTAGAACCTAAAATCCTCTCACCCTAGATTCCAAATCCTCTACCATTAACCCCTAATCCTTCACCCCCAGTCTCTAATCCTGTACCCCTAGTTCACTAATCTGCTACACCCCCCAGCCTGAGTTCCTAATCCTCCATACCCCAACTTCCACACCACAGGGTCCATATGCACAAACGTAGTTCAACCACAGTTTAGGCTAAACTAGGTTTAAGCAACGAGTTATACTACTGTCGGTATGCACAAAACCTAACCCTTAACCCTCTCCCTGCTGAATTAGACAGTCACTGCTCTTTAGGGAATCTCTGGTTGCCTTTAGCAGGGTGAGCGTTAAACCACAGATTAACTAAACTGTGTCTGTGCATACGGACCCGGGAGTTTCCTATCTGGCACACATCATTGTTTACATGTTTACTACCATGCATACAGTGTGTATGTAGGCTGCAAGTATAGTCTCTGCATACAGTCAATGAGTCCCGAGTGTTCCCGAGTCAGAGTGTTCCGGGGTACTTACACCACAGTGCGTCGCTGGCTGTCCTGATCTTCCTCACTATGTCAAACTTCATGGTTCCACCTCCTAGGTATCCACTAGAATTCCGTCATTTTATGGCTCCATGGTATCCCAGACATAGCACAGCCTGGATCCATTTGGGCGAATACTTTCGATAAGTGGGAGTAACTCCAGTGGTCTCCTGATAGCGAATCTGTTCCTGATCCTCTATAGGATAGGACTAGTTAACAGGTGAGTGCTCGCCACCCGCGACCCACTTCTTCAAAACAATAACACGATGAAAACTGCAGAAGTGTATCACTCATGTTTCATCACAGGATCCCAGGCTCAATATCCAGATGTCTAAGCACTGCTCAGTCCCGTGTCTATCGCTCTTCAGTTCCGGGAGCATTCCTTATGAAAACCCCTCACATTTTCAACGGTAGATAAACGTATTCCAAAACGCAACCTGTTTGTTTTTATCTGCCCGCTGTGTAAGGTAGGTTTCCTCATAATGTGAAACTAGAGAGAGACTGAACGAGCAGACGTATTGACTTTCAGTGTAGTCACGTCTACTGTGACCCTGGTACGGCTATCAGCCCCAGCCTGTGGGTGTATACTGTGTACTGCTGTCAACCCGTGCAATAAAAATCTTCAAGTGGATCCAGGTTGCTGGTTATGCTTCGATACTCACATTATGTAGAAACTCCAGTCTGTGCCGACAACACCTCGCTAGACAATACACAAGCACAAACAGGTATCAGACTCGGAGACAATGTTCAGATTGCTGTGTTCACAAACAGGTACTGGACTCGGAGACAATGTTCAGATTGCTGTGTTCACACAACCCTAGACAAATTGATTACAGCCATCAATGTTTAGTTCACACAATCCTAAACGAATTCACTATAGCCATCAATGTTCATATTACTATATTCACACAACCTTGGATGAGGTATCAACATTCAGATCAACCGAGCCCCCATGTCATCAAAACATAAGAGAAACTGATCCATATGCTTCAATAACCATTGATTTGAGTCACATATTTAATTGGGTATTTAATTACACTCACATTTCAGGGTTAACTTTTCATATCCCAAGCACACCTGTATCCAAACTGTCACAAAACTACATGAGCAGAAACATTCGACAACAAACTGTTTCCATGGATACCAGAATAGCGCGAACAATATATGCAAAGAGTCTCTTAATTCCGACTGAATCCTCGTACAGAACGCATCACAATCATTGAGATTGATTCCACATTAACGAACAATCTGTGACAATTGGCGATCCTCCTCCACCGGAGTGCAGATACAGTCCCAGAACAAAACCAACTTTCCACGTGATAATATTAGTAAAAAAACACACCACAAATTAAGCAGCTTGGATGAAATTCGGCCGCGGAAATTGTGAACAACTGACGAATGACAACGTTCGCAAGCAGCAGACCGCGACACTGTGACATTATGCCAGACTGTCACTGTAGCCATTGAATACATCCAATATGACATATTTCCACGATCTATTACAAGGAGAAAAATCAATAATTTGTAATATATTCGACCAGAGACTATGAATCTGTAGGTAAATGGACATTCAGGCAATAAACTCCCGATGACAAATGGCGGAGATATCAAACACAAAAAGTGTAACGAAGGCGCCTACATTCTAGACATACATAAAATTTAATCAATTCGGAAATGTTAAAAGTCAGATTCATTTTCTTTTCGGCTATTTCAAAATTTGACATACAAAATGAACAGACTCAAGTATCATCATCATCATCATCACATCATTATCATCATCATCATCATCACCACCACCATCACCACCACCACCACCATCACCATCACCATCACCATCACTGTTGATGCTAATATTAATAAAATACTATACTTTACTAACATATATTTATTTATGTTTCAATAGAATACTAAAAATAATAATTAAAGATATTGCCTTTCACGTGTAATGCGGTATGGTATGCGATTGTATGTGCCATAAAAGAAGCAAACGAAGCAGGTGTCGGTTCTGTTGACAATGGACAAAGAAACACTGTGCTGGTCTGGAGATGGGAATATGAAGCAAAGCATAAAAACAAATCCACTTTAATTTCACGCAATAAAGACAGAGTAGCTCGATCTTTCCTTTTAAAAATTTAAGTTTCAATTTCCCAGAGAGTGCATTACAGCCCCTTCATTAGTGCCAGTGACCTTAACCCTCTACCGGCTGGAAGCTACTTCATATACAGCCCTGATTAATGATCCACCAGGGGGAGGGTTAACTGTATTTATCTGTTTCTATCCACACACCAAAAAAAAAAAATGTAAGAAGAGACATAAAATAAAATGATAAAATTCTGTTTTCGTAAGCTTGAAATGAACGCACAAGGGTCTCGTTCAACCAAAGCTGCACATCAGGGTATTGCTCAACTTGGCATCCACTGATGAAATTATAATTAGGCTTTCTTCCCACGGTAATCAGACCACTGTAGAAGCACTGTGGTCAAAATACTTGTACCACTTTCTCCACTTTCTCCACTTCAAAAAGCAATGAGTTAGATTAGGGGAAAAATCATTAGCTTGCTATTTTAAAAGCTTTACGTAATCTACGAAACAACATTTGTTTAATGACACGGATGACGACTGATGGATCAGCTTATGAATTTATTAATACAACTAAAGTTCATCAATATTCTATGTGTAGTGTGATACTAAAGTCCATCAATATTCTATATGTAGTGTTATACTAAAGTTGTCAATATTCTATGTGTAGTGTTATACTAAAGTCCATCAATATTCTATGTGTAGTGTTATACTAAAGTCCATCAATATTATATGTGTAGTGTTATACTAAAGTCCATCAATATTCTATATGTAGTGTTACACTAAAGTCCATCAATATTATATGTGTAGTGTTATACTGGTGTGGACAATTGAACAGCAGTATTCTCTGTAGCAGCATCGATACATTGTACATCCACAGGCAGTAAACAGGATCTACTCTCACTACAAATATTATCACACCAAAACATTGCATTCAGAACGAAAAACAGATCGACACGAAATCAACAAGACAGCCTGCCGTCTACATCATTATCCTGCATGGAACGGAATAAAAAGCGAAAATATTTTCCAATTCATGGATCACAATCTCGTTCGCTTAAAAGCTATCTGGGATATTTCTATAGTGCGGAATTTATTTTTAATGGAACGGAAAGATATTCTGTGAAAGTAGTTGATAACACGTAGCTCCTGGGGACTTAATGATTTCAAATGTAATGCTGAATGTGCTCCATGTTACAATAACCTAGGTGCAGCGGAGGTTTAATGGGCGGTTATTATAATAACCCTGCATATGGTTATTAATATTTCTGCTAGCACTTATTATTGCCAGTTTCAGTCAGTTTTACTTTTAATCTCGGAAAAACACCCAAGGGTGGTACATAATAAAAACAGGGATAAATATACAATAATGAATTGTGATTAACGTGAGGGATGCAGGAGTAAGAAATAAAACATGGTTGTTGTAGGCGTTTAATTCGGGGTGGGAGGTGGAGAGGTTGGGGGTGGGGATTTGGTGTTTGAGTGGGTGTTTGGGAGGTGGGGCGGGTGGGGATTGGGTTTTGGGGTTGGTGTTTGGGGGTAAGAACAACAAAAATATGCATAAGAACAATCTTAAATACATACAAAGTTGCGTAATCATGTAAACATAAAAAACGGATGTACGGAAATTTCCTGGATATCATGGAACTTTGTACAAATCCATCCACTGTGGAACATGGAATTTCTTCAAAGGAATAGGCACCACACACCACCACACACCACCACCACACACCACACATACCACACGCAACACCACACAGTGACATTGACATACGTGGAACACTGGCAGTTTCAATCACCTTTCTCCGTGGTGGGCGACATCGCACCATCAGATGTCACTGTCGGACGTCAATGAAATGAACAAACTGTCGACGCAAACAACTTTCCCTTCACGCCGCGCTGGCATCCATTATTTCGACCATCTTCGAACATTTTCTCACCGGCCTCCTAGCGCCCAGCTTTAAGTGGTTGGTCACTTCCTCGCTAATATCTGTTCATAATGTTGGCCTCGACGCCGAAGCCTGCCGGAGCAAACGGACGAGCTTGTTCAATATAACCCGAGTTGATACACTCTGAATTCTTGGTAAACATTGGGTCAAATCAAGGTTTGTCTAAATCCTGAATATTGTGAGGATAAGAGTTTATTCACATCCCTAATCAAACTCCTAATGAAATAGATCAATGCGCAGACCCTCTATCCTAGGCTACTCCAACATTGGAGCCATTAGGCCATCTAACTCGGGCCTGCCTGTTGCGATAATTCAACAGAATTGAGAAGCGCGGGTCTCGCCAATGCCTGGCCTGACGATATTAGGGAGCGTGGTCCTGACAATATTAGGGAAAGCGAGGACCCATTTAGACACGAGGCACAGGAGGGATCCGTGTGTACGATGTCACTGTCAGAGACCCATGCATAATTCATCGTTTTCGATCGGCAAATACATTAAAGATCATTTATCATGTATCCCCTTGCCAACTCCAGAATCCTTTAACATTTTCACCTTATCAGGCAGGAGAGGGATATCGGAGAAGGCAGCGTGGTCGGCGTATGGTAAAATCCCGCTAGAAACACGAATAGATGTCTGGAACATCTGACTGGATGCATGGCAGAGGCTATTTGATGGGTCCTCGCGTCAGGGTCGCACTTGGAATTTGCAGTCAACATATGGTTTGATCGTTTGGCTCGGAGCCATACCATACAAGATATCACTGTATAAATAACAACGGAAAACACATCAAAGTTGGTCGGCTTCTCCTGTAACACGAGCCTTTTCATCATCCGTGAAAGCTGATATTTTAATTTGACTGAAGGACAGTGAAGCATAATCAAACAGGAAAGTGAGAAGAAGCAGCAACAGGTGGACTAAAACATTTGTGTCAGTGTAACGCCAGGTTATATAGGTTATAAACCACCAATTAAAATCCCATAGATGACAGTGTTAACGTATTTTTGCATAACTACTGATTCAGTGATTCAAATACCACAACACAACCTACATAACAAAGTTCAGTTCCCCAGCAATGTAGAAATCAAAGAAAAAACGCATGTCAAATTGCTTGTTTACATTTCACAGGTCTGAGGAATAGGCATGACGTCACTGTATGTTCGGAATGAATACATTCTGTAAACTTCAACTATCATAAAGACAAAAGAAAAATGACAAATTAGGTTCTTATGTAACTCACATTTGCTGTTTTCAATCGGCTGGTGAATATACTTGTCAAATACAGTGGAAAATACCATTTACAACCAATCCAGGGCCAGAAATCTCATCTATGCCGTACTGACTTGGGTACGAAGCATCCGTCTGGCGGCAAATTCAAATAATTTAGTGGTTTATAACCTACAACATTTAACACATTTACAAATTTCAATTGACATTTGTATCCTAAATTTCTACGTGCACATAGTCATGACTCAAACGTGTCCATGATATCACACATCAGACCATATAGAGTTAACTATTGACGATAATACACAGGTTCTCAATTTAAAAATTAACTACACTGCAAAAACAAAAGAGCTGTAACTTAAATATATATTATTTGTTTTGCAATTAATATTTGTTTACTGGCATTGTGGGCATCTTGAAGTAATATATACATTGCTTCAGGACATACGAAAAAAGAAAACATTATGGGTCTTTAATAAAATCAGAAATCTAATTCTCAGTCAATATATGACATTACCGGCAAGAATCAATGCATCCAGCGAAATTGGCACTCCCAAGACATGTAGTCCATGACAAAATGTCACAATGCTTTTAACCCTCTCCCAGTCTAGATTACTTCCAATCACTGCACTCTTAACACATTTCTTGTCACCGCCAGCATTGACAGGGTGAAACTAAGGCATCCTTAGGAATACTGAGAGCGTAACCTTTTTTGTTGTTGTCATTACCGTGTGTTCTCATAATCAGGATGTCTGCACAAAAAAAAGTTAAGTTCCATTATTGTTAACGGCGATTACTAGCATCCAGGGTAACGTTTCTCGAAGCTCTCTTAGCCGCTAAGGGACCATAGCACTCTCTTTGCCGATAGCTAATACATTGCTAAGAGAGT
>JAVCKZ010121898.1:0-22386 GCA_034780755.1 Lepetodrilus elevatus | reverse complement strand
AATAGGGCTGCTACCCAATTACCGGTGGCCGCCTCTATCTAAAGATTATATTTTTCTGTCTTGACTATGGGGTCCACTTTACTTAATTGTCTAATTGTTTTGACTGTACCCATCACACTTAGGTTTTAGGGATTAAGTGTGCGCTTTATTCGCTCCATGGGAGGCGCAATCACGCGTAATAGGGGGAAGTTGCAAGGAATTGAAACACCGGCATGGGACGAACAGGGTGTGGAATGGCCCCTAAAACATGATGGGTATATAGTCGACCATAAGACTTACACGGTCGAGTATTTACTCACAAGTTATCAATTAATGCTGCGACAGCCTGCGCGCGTGAGGTCCAACTTTCATCCTGAACTCGCGCTCGTCGTGCGCTTCGGTTCACTTCTTTGTCGTCTAAAGAGGCTACCAATGCAGCCACCAATTCACGCGGGCTTTTTACAACGGAAATTAAATCACGATAGCCATCAAGCGCAGGAAACTCTGTACTTATTACTGGGCTAGCAGCTGCTAGGTATTCTCTTAGCTTCAAGGGATTACACGCCCTAATCTGTTTAGTATTACGAAAAGGGAGTAGTGAAGCATTCCAGTGCTGCGAGTAAGCGGTTAGCTCTGCATGCTTACGCGGGCCAAGTAGTACTATATTTGAAATCGTCTTTAGTCGAGATATATCAGTACTCACTGAACCAATAAAGATGAAAGTCCAATGAGGTAGACACCGCGCAGTTTCGCAGATCAAATCAATATCTAACCAATCCGCTAGACTTCCATAAAACCCTGCAACGGGTCCTTTATCTGGAAAATCAGAGGCCCGTGGAGCAGCTTTGGAAAACAAGTCATAATCTACTCCATGCGTGATCACATGGGTTTTTTTTGTATCAAATCGGTCACCGATAACCGAGCTAGCTGCTAAAATTAGGTCAGCTTTTCTCGCCAGCTCTTTTTCCAATCGCAAAACAGGACCATGATCAACACCGGCTAAGGCGCCAAAATCATCGCCACAATAATAAATCACCGCACTTTCTTCTAACACCCCTACCATGTCCACCGCGGTGGGAAGTGAAATCCAAAGCGCATGGTTGTTTAAATTTAAGCGACTAATTTCAGGTTTAATTGTGCGGGATAATAAACGTCGATTTAACATTCTAACAATGTTATTGCCTGGAAAAGGGATTGCTTTTGGCTGAATAACTTCGACAGGAAGGTGTCTTTTATTAGATCCTGATAATCTATGGGAAGGAATCGCAAGTGCTTTCAGTTTTTTAAGTAGCCGAAGGAAATCAAAAACATTGATGCGTGGGCGCCTTAAACCAATAGAATTAACCCAGATAACTTTTCTATTTTTTGCAAGCGTTTTTACTAAGTGTTGGGTACTACTTGGATGAGAACCCCAGTCTTCCCCAAAAACAATGAGATCTTTTGCTATCTTTTTTTTCTCTTTATGCAAATCCTATACTCCACTTTGACGGTTCTCTGGTGGCTTCAGGATATAGTCCCTAAACTGATGGGGATCCCCATCTTCTCCCGCTTCTGCCGCTTTAATAATATTAAACATTTCTCGGGCTGAAGCATAATGTAGAAAGTACTTTTCGTTATCGCAATACTGCTCTTCTAAATAAGAAAACATATCTTCCATAGGTTGACCTAGTAAAACATCCATATCTTGTTCACCCGCACCATGCGCATGGATCTTAACAAAAACCCATTCCGGCCTACCCTTCACATGTATACCCGTATCTATCCATTGGTCAACCCTATCCTCGGTTGGAGGAGATGCCTTACTAATGTCCGAATTCTCTATTCGAGGGAAAACCCCCATTTTTCTATTTTTCCAATTTAAAGCCAGTGGCCCCTGGACAATCATCAGGTCACCCCATTTTTTTCCGTTAACGCATACATCTTGACCAGTATTATGTGATTTCGGTTTATTAATATCGTCCTTTGCGTAGTAAATGCTATTTATTTTTGAAGTTTGAGTATCACTTGGGGCTGATGGTAAAGTAAAATCTGCGTAGCAGCCCATCTCACGAAGAATAACTAATTCGTTATTAATCCCACAGCAACTACCATCCTGACACGAGTTATCTAGAGCCCAGTCCCCATGAATGAAGCCAAACACAGATTTTCCGGTAGACTCGCTCTTGGCCAATGCCCCATGTTGTTGAGACAAAACCTCAATGAAGCTACCCAACTTTTTTCGCAGTGCTTGCTCTGTGTCATCATCATGATGGAGATGAATCTCAATTTCAGCCACTCCTTGCTTGCAAAGGGCTTGGAGCTTGTCTAAATGCTCCTTTCGATACTCTTCCTCAGGATAAAAAAAGCTATGGATTGGATGGCGGCCATCTGAATCAACGTGTTTTTTTGCTAGTTTTGAGTAATCATTTAACCAACGATCAACCCGTTCCGACTCCACCTGACGCGATGGCCTACTCCATTGCGGCTCAAAATGGTCAGCAAAGCAGAACACTATATGAACTGGTTCCTTAGTCGCTTCTTTCCAATCTTTAATAATCCAAGATCCGATCCATAAATGAATATTTTTCTTTTTAAGCATCAAACCAACCATTAAGCTTAAAAACAATAAGAAAATAATGAAAAATAGAATAAGGAGTGACATTTATAAACACACCTAATTAAGACAGATGAGCTGTGGAATTTTATCCGCTGCAATATTCCCATCAATAGGGAGTCGACGTAGTTCTAAAGGGTTTAGGTTAGATCTGGTATTAACCCCCAGTAACTGAGTAAACGCGAGTTTATACCCACATTCATTAAGCGCATCTATTGTTTCTTCGTTGTAAGTCCCCTTTGTTCCAACGGGGTAAGCAAAAGAAGAAATCGCTACCTTGAGATTCTTTTGTAACATATTTTTAGATCTTTTCAGCTCATTAGTTTGGCCCGCCTTATCTATATGGGAAAGTATTTCATGCGAATCCGTATGTGAACCAATCTCCATTCCATGTTCTTGCATCTCTTTCAAATGATCCCAATTCATAAATAACTCAGTTTTCCCAACATCCACATGGCACGCTAGAAACCCGCGCATTTTAACTAATACTTCTTCCATAGGGATATGCTCCATCCTTTTTACTCGTAAAAGTATACTTCGTATGGTGGCATTCATATCGCCACGGTCAATTCGAATTTCATTTTCCCATGGTTCAATTAAGACCGAATCACGCTTAGTATTTCTAATCATCCAGGCGATTTCATCCCACCAAGGCAGTATAGAGCTACCGATATAAGATGTGGGGATAAAAAATACCGCAGTCACCTCATGCTCCTTAAGAACCTGATACGCGACTTCAAAATTATCTATGTATCCATCATCAAACGTTAGCACTGCAAGCTTCTTATCAATAGGTTCATTCCGCTCAACGATTCTATTAAGCTCTGCAACGGTAATAATCTTGAAATATTTTTTATAAAAAGTTAGATGGGAACAAAATGTAGCCGCATCACATGAGAAGATATCAGAATCATATCGCGTATCTTGAGAACTGCCGATCCTATGGTAATTAAAACAGTAAATTCCATTAGGAATAAACCTCCATTTAATAGCAGTCAATCCTTTTTTTATAATACTTTTTATATATTTTTTCATACTAAAACGCTAAACCTGATGAGTCTCCATCCACGACAATATGCGGCCCGTTAAATTTTCATGTTTTTTTGGGACCCTGGATTTAATGCTTCGTAGTATATTCACATCTTCTTTTGTTAACATTCTGAATTGCACTAAAAAAATAAAAAATGTTATCACGAACATCAAGCCTGCCATAACAAATACTATTATAGGCACCCCAAAGTCTTTAACCAACATGAGAGGAGCAACGGCCACACACGCTAATGCTATCACTTTACTATAATACAAATAGTCTAGGTTTGACTTTATAACCTTTGATGCAAAAAACAGAAGTGATGCAGATAGCCCTAGCTTAATCACAGAAAAACCAATTATTGCACCGTTTAATGCGAACATCTTAATTAGAAAGTAATCCAGTACTATATTGAGTATCGCCGTGAAAAAAATCAGTTTTAACACGCTTTTTTGTCGTTCATGACTTACCAATAAACTATTGGCCAGGCCTGCCAATGGCGCAAGGACTGCCGCTACAACCAAAACAGCCAAGGGTACTGCAGAAGCTCGGTATTGGTGTCCGTATAACATTTCTATGATCACATCCGCATAAGCGGCGACAAATACAATAACTGGAGCCGTGAGTAGCATTAGGTAGCGGCCTACTTCACGATAACGATAGGCCTGAATTTCTAAATCATCTTTTCTTGATTTTGCCATCACGGGAAGTAAGACGCCAACTAAGATACCAGGAATCAGCTCAACCGCATAAACCGATAGCATAAAAGCAACATTATAATATCCAGCAGCCTCTGGTGTTGCGAATATGTTGAGAAAAAAGACCTCCATTTGTCTATCGACAAAAAAACCTAGCAACGCAATTAAGTATAAAAACTTAATCTGCCGATCCATATTTTTTTTGTCGGCCATCTCTAGTTCTAACGCTTTCTTTCCAGTTGCTTTTAGCGTTTCTTGATTCGCGTAATACCTAGAGACTAAATAGTATATCGTTGTTATTCCAAGGTATAAATAAACGAATGAATAGATACCGCCCCCCTTCCAGACGACAAATAATACGGCAAAGAGATTAATAGGTGTTACGATACTATTGAGAAGAAACAAGCTTTTAAAGCTCTCCACACCCTTTAGTACTGACGTATAAAAAGCTTGTAGTGACTTGGGTACTATCGCTATCAGGACAATCCAAAAAAGAATTCTAGTATTGTCCGCTGGCAGCCTTTTTTCTATAAAGAGCAAAAGAAGAGCAACAATCATTATAGAAATCGGAAGCTTAAAATATAGAAGATTTAAATTATATTTAACGATTAAGGGTATGGACAGTTTTGCTGCATCGTTTCTTTGTTCCGCTACAAATTTTATAATGGAAGTCACAACCCCGCCGGATGCCAGCATAACCCCGAGCGCTACAAACCACATCATAAGGCTATAACGGCCAAATTCTTCAGCGCCTAACTGTCGAGCGACTAAAATAGACACGAGCATTCCAACAATCGTTTCTTGATAGCCCGCCAATCCATAAAAAAAGCTATTGCCTAGTATTTTTCTTCTATAGGACATATTAAAAAGACTATCAGGAGATAAAGAGGTTGTTAATAAGCCCGGGATAATTCCTGTACCCCCCCCATTTTTTATTCGAGACAACCAACCAATGATTGCATCTTCGCTGCACACCTACGCTGTTTCTTTTTCGGTAAATACAGATCATTTTCATATAGACTCTCCCTAGCCCTGCATCACCTGCTGAAAACGCGTCCCCTTTTCTACAATAATCCATACTCTTAGACCGCTACTTTAATCAATACCTTAACCATGACGAACAAAATAATGACGCTTATCGATGAATAAATAATCCATTTTGAAAATTCAGATATGCCGAGTACTTGTTTGGGTACCATCTCAAATTCGTCGCATCCTAGATGGTAATATCCAAGTATGAGGCCGTATATTATAAAAACATATACAATATAGCTTTGGCTCAAGAAGAATCCGGTAATAAAATAGGCTATGAGCGATAAAAATAGAGCCCATCCGATTGCTTGATAGTCTTCCCAAGCTGAAATCTCCGTATCATTCATGGTTTCCGTTGAAACGGTTTTTTGCAAACCAATCAGGCCCCATAAAAGTATAGCGATAGAGCCTACAAAGGTGAACCAAAGCGTATATCCTATGAGCCCAGTTTCTGCAAGTACGAGAATAAGTGAGTTATGTGCCGTTAGATAATATAGCTGATCAAAATTCAGGTAACCCACCCCAAATAATGGACTATCAAGCATCATATATATGCCTTCATCCCAAGCATATACACGCTCCCACGCGGACTCCTCCCCCACTTCTAGCGTCGAAAGTCTTGAGGAGACACCTAATGCAGTCGTTCCTCCTAGGCCACCCAAAATGATGGCTTTCATGGATCCAAATCGGCGCCAAAATATTAATAAGAGGATTGCGCCAGTCGCCATCATCGAACCCCTAGAGTTTGTTAGATAGATCCCATACATTAGGACACCTAGCGCACAAAAATAGGCTGCTTTAATCGGGACGCTAACCTCCTTTTCTAACCAGTAGAAAATGATTGGAAGTGACGTGACTAGCAGTAATCCCAGGTCATTAGGGTCATTAAAGATACCTAAGTATCGAATACGCTTTATGTCATGCTCGATTAAAACCTCTAGCCCAGTCCAGCCTACCCCGTTCCGATACTGTTGAATAGAATGAATCGCAATAATAAGAGCACAAACTGCAATTAGATCCATGACCGTTGTAATTCGACTTTTTGTTGTCGCTACTGTGGCGATAAAGATAAACAGCATTAATGAAGGTAAAAACTTCATTAAATCATCCCATACATCACCCGCCCCATCCGTACGTAACACCGAAATAGCCAAGCAAGCAACAAAGGCCACTAGAATAGGAACTTGGGGAAAGTCAAGCTTCTGTCGCTCTCCTCCCAGCCAAAATAAGCTCGTTCCAATTAACGCAAAATTAACAATCGAAGACTCTTGAAGCCCAGGCACATAGTCCTGCGGACGAATTATAGTTAATACAATTGAAAGCAAGATTAAAAAAAAGGTCAATTTTTTCCCCAATTACCGCCAATAGTCACGGAAAGAATTCCGCAAAAGGATTCTTTTTTAGTTATTATTTAGTAACCCGCTATAACAGCACGGCTGCTTGCCTATTGAAAGCATAGGAAACTTGCTCAGCAACTTAGACTGAGGAACGTATCGTTCTCATTTTATTCAACCTCACGCCTCCTGCCAGCCCATCTTAACGGGTACCTTAACCACTCTCTTTTTATAGTAGGTAAAATCTATCCTCGCTTTTCAAATACCAGAATATTGCCAAACGATAGAATTGGACTCTTGATTCTAGTAAACCAAAATCGGTTAAACCAATGGATCATACTATTTAATGGCGCCCAGTGAACTCTTGTGTACATTTCAGTGAATTGGCCTGGAAGATGTTTCTTCAAAGTCACACCATGAGTTCGAAATTCCTTGATGATCCATTGAATATCTGACTGCCGAGTCATTAGATCACCGGTCGGAGATCGCTCCCAATACTCGTTTCCAGCTTCTGTCACCTTGAGATTAGCCGTCTCTTTTTTAAAGACCTTCCTTAGTACACGCATAATCTTTGAATCAAGTGAGAATCTATTACCTTCACTTAAAACCAAAATGCCATTTTGATTCAACACTCTGGAAAGCTCATAGATTGCCGTTTTGATATCAGGAATATGCATCAAGACGCCCCAGCAAACGATCCGATCCCTGGATTCATCCTGAAAACTCATGGATAATAAGTCTTCTCTTTGTAGCTGCACCTTTTCCTCGAACCCATTTTTTTTAAGATGGGTTAACGCCATACCTAAAACGCTGCTAGAGAAATCAGTGGCCAGTACACTCACCCCTCTGCGTGCCAATCGGGTTGAGTGGGCACAAGTGCCGCAGCCCGCATCGAGCACTGTCATATTATCTTTTAGCTGAAACTCTTTTATGATTTGATCAAACGCTAGCTCAAAAAACCGTTCATTCTCCTGAGTGCGGTACTCTTTTTTCCAATGTTCATGAACATCGGGATCATCCAGTGTTTTCTCCACCGTTTTTGTAGCACTTAAGTTCATCCTCACTCCTGTTCATTATATTTGATATTAGAAAACCATTAAACTTGCCGCCACTCTCGGTCAGTTAGCTGGACATCGGGTTTATTGTTGAGCATGCCTATATTCTTATCGGATCCCTATACCTTATTCCAGCGCACTTCGACTTGATTATAAAGGTATCTTTTTAGGGATATTACGCTACCCGTATTAAGCTCGAAAAAAATATAGCAGAAGCTGATTAGCTTATTATTTCGTAAACTTGGCAGCAGCTTTCCAAGCAAAGCACTTGCATAAAACAAACACTGAAGAACAATAATAAACGTGTATACCCAGCCTGTAAGAAAAAATGGCGTAAAAAATGCTATCACCATAAAATAAGGAACCAATAATCTCATAACCTTGTGCGAAATAAATTGGATCCAAATCGGATTCCTTAGAGGGTTAAACAACCAAGCATTCCTGGCAAAAGACTGGTAATTCCCCGATAAAGTCCGTATTTTTCGCTGCTTTTCTTTTTGTGCATCTTCTTGTGTAACATCATACAATTCTGCCCCCTCAAGCAACACAACCCGTTTCCCTCTCTTAAGAGTCTGAATTGGAATCTCAAAATCATCTAAAATCGTATCTTCTTTGATGGGTTCGTAATCGCTAGAATTGATAGCATAAAGAGCCCCCGTTACGCCCGCTACCGAATGCAAGCGTGACTCAGACTTCCTGATCCACTTTTCATACAACCAATAAAGGCCTACATGCTGGCCGGATCGACTCGCAGAGCTATGATGTACTAGCTCCCCACTCGCCGCTCCAATTTGGGCATTCATCAGCGACCTTACAAGTAAAATAATCGCATCGGGAGCCAGTAGCTGACGTGCGTCTGTAAAGATGACAAGCGGAGTCGTCACATTTTTCATTGCCAAATTCAGAGCATAAGGTTTTCCCTGGCGTGGCTGATATTCCAAAACATCAATATTGGTATAGCTTGCCAAGATACGACTCGTTTCGTCAAATGATCCATCGGACACGAACAGGATACGCATTTTTTCCTGTGGGTAATTCGAGGATCGCAAAGAGGTGATTTTAGCGCTGACATGCTCCGCTTCATTGTAGGCGGGTATAACGACGGTAATATCAGGCCAACTAGAGTTTTCACTGAACGGAAGTTCATCCAATTCTAGCTGCTTTCCAGATAACCGCCCGACAACCCAAATTGCCACGGGATAGCCAATAAAGGTATAACCAATGAAGCCTATACTTAACCAAAATAGATAAAACATAATGACGTGTAAACAACTGGAATCAGCGTCGGTAATACGTGCATTACGACATAAGATCCCTCCCCCTCCTTTTTATATTTATTAACTTTATTTTGGACTCAGCGGCTCCATAATTACCGCTTGAATGCCTGTCAGTAGGTGTCCGTTTAAGGAGATGTCCTTGCGTATGAAGAAAGAATACTCACTTCACATCTGACTTACTGTAGCCATAATCCCCATACGCATAATGGCCACTTTTCCAGCTGTACTGCGCCTTATTCAAAATCAGTCTAACATCTTGATCACCATCAAGCTTAGTGAGCGCTTCATCTAAACTCTCGGTAGACGTCTGACCAGAGGCGACAACCATAATGGTCTGCCCAGCTAATTGAGCTAGAATTGAGGCCGAACTACTGGCTAATAATGGTGGGGCATCAACGATAATGATCCGATCAGAATAGCGCCAAGAGAGCTCTTCGATAAGACGATCCATTCTTTTACTCCCAAGAATCTCGGCTGCATCACGTCTGGCCGCACCTGAGGGTAGAATGGTTAGTTTCGGAACATTCTCACTCTTAAGCAAAAGTGGGCCTAATTCAAGATTTGGATCCGTTAAGTAGTGACTCAGACCTATTCTTCTAGAAAGATCCAATAATTGTGTCAAACCAGTCTGCTCAAGATCTGCGTCAATAAGCAATACTGTTTTATCTTTTTCCATCGCAACACTCATTGCAAGATTGAGTGAAGTAAACGTTTTGCCTTCGCCAGGGAGCGTGCTGGTCACTGCAATTACGTTTTTGTTTCCAGAGGATTTAGCGTCCTTACCACCATTAAAGGCCGTCGCTAATAGCGGACGCTTTATGTAACGGTATTCCTCAATGATCTGATTGTTTCCTAGATTTGGCGTCACCATTCCGATTTTCTGTAAATAATCTAGATCAATATTACATTTTGAGAAACTTTCTTTTGGATTCTCTGGATGGCCATGCCGACGAGGGATATCTTTCACAAAAGAGGGCTGACCTTGATGGCCATTAACTTTAGGAATGTTGGAATCACCACGTTCTTGGCTCTGTTTTTCTGACGCTACCTTGGGTAGTGTGCTATCCCATTCCATTTCCCTAAGGAAAATACTCATGCCGTGCCTCCAGTAAACGGTGTAAAGAACTCTAATATATTTTTATTATTTATCTGCAAAAACACCAAACCAGAGTAGGTGAATAGCAACAGTCCCCAGGCGGTCGTTAAGATGGCGACTTTTCGTTGGCGGTTTGATTTTTGTTTATCATTCCAAGACATAGAGACAGAACCCAGCACGGGTAAACCGGTTAGCTGCTTCAACTCCTTGGTTGTTGAGACCACCGGCATAAGCTGCCCTAACAAAATCGAAATACCCAACCCCGCTCCTATGCTTCCAAGAAAAACGAGGGAAATCCATTTAAAACGGTTAGGGCTCACGGGAAGAACGGGAACAACGGGATATTCAATCACACGGAACTGCAGGCTGTCTGCACTCATGTCCGCCTGATCAGTGAGCAACGCAGCTTCTCTTCGCTGCACCAGACCCTCGTAGGTTTTTTTGATGACACCATAGTCCCTATTTAGCTGCGCTAATTCCGCTTCGACGCCGGGCATAACATCAATTCTACTATTTAGATTGGCAAGTTGCTTCTCATAAGTCACCATCCGTACTTTTAGGGCGGCGACCTCACCTTCCGCCTTGCCTAACGCAATGTCCATAGACCTGGCTTCAGGGGTAAAGGTCAGTGCGTTGCCAGATGGTTTTTGCGCCTCATCCATATCACGAGCAGCGTAGAGCTCATTAAGGCGTTGCCGATAAAAGGCAATATCCGGGTGCTTCTCTGTAAATTGGGATCTAAGTTTATTCAACTTTCCGTTGATTTCGCCAATCTCCTTAATCATTGAAGCTTCCTTTTGTTCAGCTGCTCGTCTGCCCTTTTCTCTAACCGATTGCGCTCGTAAGGCACCCAGGCGTTTTTTCGCTTCTTTAAGCTCTAGCTGGGCCGTCTGCAGCCCATTTGTGACCTGATTGAGTTTCGAAAAGTAGCTCTCGCCATCACTCGGCATAAAACCCACATTTTTCTGTTTGAATTCCTTCAGTTTATTTTCAGCTTTTCCCAGCTTTATCTCGTATTCACCAATTTCCTTATTTAAAAAACGTTGCGCGGCAAAAGCATCTTTGCGTGTTGCCCCTAGAGAATCCTCTATAAAGATAGTGGTTAACGCTTGTACAACATTGCGTACAACTTGTGGGCTTTCATCGATAAAGCCAATCTTGAAAATTTTGCTTTTAGCATCCCCCTCAACTTGAATTCTCGTGCCTAAATCTCTCAATAAACGCTCTTTATCTCCTGGTGTTTTTGCGGTTAAGCCGATATCCGTAGATTGGAGGACCTTTTCGAGGTTGGGTCGATTGATCAGGGTTCGCCGCATTAACGATGCCATTTCACCCGTCAAATTACTCTCTGCCGCTAAGCCTTTGAGCAACGGCCCCATCATGGATTCGTTTGATAGGTGCAGCCTAGAGGTGGCCTCATACTGATTAGGCATGAAGATGACAAACGTCCAGCCCGCTAAACTAAACATCACCGCAACAATCAGCGCTTGCCAAGAAAAGCGTTTGACCGCATCAAAGTAGTTAACTAATAGATCAACGTTTTTATTTTGATTCATTGGTAAAGAAACCCGCCACAATAGTTATTCTTAATTCCTACCCTAAAGAGTCACCACGCACGACAATGCCTAAAATAAATAAACAACGGGACTCGCGCAACGTGGGAAAATACTCAGGAACTAAGTGAGTCTTATTCTTACTGTTTTATACTTAATTCTAATTATATTGTTATGCTAATTATTAAGGCCATCTATTCATTCTGGTTGGGGATTAAGATTCAGGATTTACAAGAGAAATACGCTAAGCGATTGATAATGCTCAATTATTGAATTCCTGTCTTTTCTATACCCTTTGGATGCAAGATGCCAACCCATGAATCAATAGAGATGCCTTTAAAGTATCTTCTATGGATACTTTCGCAACTAAACCTACACTGTCCGATAGTATAGTATTCTTACGGCAATTATATATATTATTCTTAAAATTTAATCCGCTATGCCGTAACGATGCACAATCACCACTCTGCCTTGGTCTGCATTCAGTCTTGATAGATACCGTCTTATGATTATACCTTTAGCAAAGCCTCAAAAGCTTCCACAAATAAAATTCAACATCTTATAACAATCATCCAACCCATGCCCCTACAAACCTACTTCCGCATGCCCGATACAATGCGTAAACCTATAATGACAAATAAAGCAACTAGAACCGTAAACGGTGGCAGCTTGGAATCCAGCAAAACAACCGGCTTCTCGATCAAATGTCCCAAACCGTCCTCTGCCGACTGCCCATCCGTGCCTTCCGAAACCACCAGAGAGACTGCGAACACCCCTTCGTCACGCATCCACTGTGAAAAGGGGTTTTCAGCCCATAAAGAATAAGTATAGGGAGAATTTGCTCCAATACCGTTGGTTATCTCTTCCCAGCTCCCTACCCGCCTGTAAACGCCATGTAGCTCTGCAGGAAATTTCGCAAGCGCCTCACTTTGAGATTGATTAGGCAGTATATCGGTCGGCCTAGAAATCGCCTCCAGCCCCTCCTCTCCGAGAGCCTGAAGCATAAATCCCTTCTTAAACAGGCTGATAGCAGCTTCTTTATCGCCCTGTAACGCCTGCAGACTCCCCCGCAAACTGAAGGTCGACACTGTATCTGCTAGGTTTGTTGGCAACTGCTGGAGCCCATCGAGTGCTGCAGACCACTGCTTGTCCATCAGCGAATCAATAATGACGCTGTACGCTTTATCGACAGAAGTATTTTCGCTCAACGCTGCGAGGGCGGTCGACAGCTGATCCGCTTCTCCGGCGGCGAGGTAAGCACTGACAAGCAGTATTTGCTGGCTTGTTTGTTTGGATTCCGCCGCCTTAAGATACCGAATGGCTCGCTCTGGCTTACCTGAATAAAGTGCATTCAGGGTGACTAATTCCGCCAATTCGATATTTTCAGCATCACGACCAGCCCAACCTTCTATGGCGGCACTGGCCCGATCAAAATCATTCAGCTGCAAATAAGATTTAACAAGAAGCTCTTGCGCCCAGCTGTCCTTCGAGTTTAAAACCAGGTAGCTGCTGATCTCATAGGCAGCCTGTTCGTAGTTACCTTGAGCGTAATACGTGACGCCTAGCAACAACCTCCCCGAAGGCATCTCTGGGTGACGATCTAACACCTTCACCAGACGATTTCTGGCAAGATCATAAGCACCTTTTTCAAACGCAACAATCGCTCCGAGATAATGTGTTAAGGAGTTCCCAGGGTCTGATTTCAGCAGCTGTTTTATATGTTTTTCTGCCTTATCTAACTCACTCACGCGGATATAAACCTGGACTAACCAGAATCTTGCTTGGCGCTCCCAACGCGTTGATAGATCGGCGGGTTCATGATCAATAACGCGCTGAAAAATGGCTTCAGCCTCGCGCACTTTATCATCTGTCAATTCGGACAAGCCCTGCCATAAAAGTAACTGCTGGTTTTTAGGGTAATGCAGCAAGGCACGCGTCATCGTCGTTTTAAATGCCGCATTGTCCTTTTTCTCCTGATAGACCCCCAATCGACCCAGCAGCACCGCCCGCGCATCCGGATCTGCGGCGGCCCCTGCCTGCAGGGTTTTTTCGGCGCTTAGTAGCTCATTCAAGCCCAGTTCAGCCTGCCCTCGAATACCAAGAATCTGCGCGTTAACCGATTTAGGATAGGTGGCATCAACGCTTACATCATCAAGGACTTGCAGATATTTTTGCTGTGGGAGCATGGCTTCTCCCAACAAAGGCAAGACCAACTGAGAGCTCAAGCCGTATTGTTGCGCTCTTCTAAATTCTTTTTCGGCGGCAATAGCCGAACCAAGCTGTAAATTGAGTACCCCCAAGTTATACCGAGCCTCAGCGTTCTCGGGATTTTCTATCAATTCATCTTTCAGATCAGAAATCTGAGAAGATAAATCAGGCATCGCGTGACGGGACGAACTAGCGGCTTTTTTACGGTCCTCGGCATGAGCGGTAGCCAACAACGCGCACAAGAGCACCAAGAGCACCAAGAGCACACTTAAGAACGCCCTGGCGGCATTAAGCAATGTTCAAAACCTCCCGATAGGCATCAACCATATCGACAAAACGATAATGGCGGGTAACATAGCTTCGAGCCTGCGCACCGGTTTGGGCACAAAAAATACGATCATCGATTAATTTAACGGCAGCGCTCGCCAAGGCTTGCGGGTCTTTGGGGGGCACCAATAAGCCTGTCCCTGTTTTCACAACTTCCGCGATGCCGCCAACTTCGGTCGAGACACAGGCTAAGCCGGTACTCATGGCCTCAAGTATCACGAGCGGGACACCTTCATTCTTTGAGGATGAGATATAGAAACTGAAATTGCGCATTAAATCGGGAATATCGGGGCGCTCACCCAGGAAAAAGACCTGCTCAGACAGGCCTTTATTACGCACCAGAGTTTCAGCCATGGCACGGTCATCACCATCCCCAATTAACACCAGGGCGTGATTTGAGCTGGCCGTTGCTGAGATAATTTCATAGGCATTGACCAGATTCGCCAAATCCTTAGCGCCATGCATGCGCCCCACCCAACCCAGCAGCACGCAAGCCTCGTCCAGGCCTAACTTTTCCCTTAAATTGGAGTGCGGCAAACCAGGGCTAAAGCGTTCAGTATCAACACTGTTATAGATAATCTGCGTCTTGCCGAGGGGAATGCCCAGTTCTTCCACTAAATACTGTTGTAACTGTTTATGGATTGCAGTTATCGTGTCGGCCAGCGGACCATACTTGCGTGAGGTTTCTTTGTATTCGGGCATGGTGCGGAACGCATAGTCAGAATGCTCGGTGAGTACAATGTTTTTAACGCCAGCCAGACGCGCCGGCCAGTAACAACGCTGAAAAACAAAAATATGTTGGACGTGCAAAACCTCTACGCGTTTTCGCTTGAAATACCAATAAAGTTGGATTGGAAACAACCATTTTCCAATACGGCTGCGGGTCTCAAAGCCAAAGCCACGAAAATCAATACCTTCTTTATCCAGTTCTTCACTGATGGGACCTTCCACCGAATGCGTCGCACACACTGAAACATTCAAACCCCTGGCTTTAAACTCCCTGGCTAACGTAGCCGCGAGACGTTCTGAACCTCCGATACTCGACGAGTAAATAACCTCGATAAGCGTCTTATATTTATTATGCTCAGCCATAGATTATTATTCTTCAAAATAGTGGCGATATTCATCCAGTCGCTTGACGACACGCGCCGGATTACCCGCGACAATGGTAAAGGGTTCGACATCTTTCGTGACCACCGAGCCAATGGCAACGATCGCCGCTTTACCAATCGTCACGTTTTTTAAGATCGTACAACTATTGCCAATCCAAACATAGTCTTCCACCCGAATAGCGCCACCACCGCTTTCATTTGGCGGCTCGTTATGGGCTCGACGGATAGGATCCAGCGGGTGTGAATCATGCCCCGCAAAAAAAACCCGATTAGCGATCAAGACATGACGCCCGATACTGACCTCATCTGCGACCAGAATGCGAACTTGAAAGCCGATATAGGTGTCATCACCTATCCTAAGAAACGGCTTTGGGTAGATTTTGCCCCCGGCAAACAACGCATCACCCTCAATACCGACATTATCACCTAGGTGGATATCGAGCTTGCCATAGAGTTTCGGTATATCATCATAAAGGCGAAGGCGAGCGCCATAGCGCTTACAATAGGTCTTAAATATGGGTTCATTGTAGACTAGGTTTCGAAACCTGCGCCAGGCAAGAAGGCGCAGTGTTCTTTCCGCACGCAATGGCAAATACAGCGGCTTGAAGGCCGGCATGCTAACCCCCTTCAAAGACTTTGCCAAATGAATTAAGCCGCGCGAAAAAGAGCTTTCTCCCGACAATAGCTTAGATCGGATCAGCTCAGAAATCGCCATAGTGTTTCGTTAGAAAATCCACCCACATACCCCCTTGCTGAAGTATACCTTTCAGATTTAATAATGTCCTAATCTACAGCGCGTGGAACCTGCTTGAATAGCAATGACCTAATGGATAGTAAAAGAACGCTACATAATTCGTAACTACTCAGCTAACCCCTGAAATACGCCAACTCAGCGTTCAAAAATGGTCATTTACACGTGTAAACTCACATTTTTTGCCTCGATTTAACGTATTTCAGCGGTGATCTGAGCAGTTACCTTTATTTTGACTACTCGCTGAGTCGTTAATCAAAGGATTCTTGAATATGAAAGATATGTATACTATTCTTCTCAAGAAGATCCCGAAAACATGGGCTTGTTTGGGGTTTTCTCTAGGGGCGGCGGTTGGCAATGATCGCCCTATAATCCAAGTAGAGTTTTTCTTCTTAGGAATGAAGTTTTAATAAATCAATAAATATTAGACCTATCCCATTTTAAAAATGGGGCGTTATTTAAGGAAGCTCTGAATAAGTCCGCTTAAAACAATGGGGACTTTCAAAGCTTCTTTAACGTGAATAGTCAGTACCCCGCCACGCTTAGGTTTTAGGAATTAAGGAATGAGGATTTAATAACTTACGGAACTATAACGTAGTAGTTTGCTCACCGTTAGAATCCGTAAGTTATTAAATCCTCATTCCTAAGCGTGCGCCCTGTTCGTTTCGTGGCAAAGACGCAATGACGCGTAATACCGCTACATGGACGTAGTTTAAGTAGAGCAGTGCAGGAAAACTGCTGAGTAAATCTACGGCAAGGAGATGCAACACCACCTGACAAATAGAGCGTGCGTTCCCTAATAAAACCCATTCGTGACGGGTCAATACAACCAAGGGGAGAGGCATTGTGAGTATTCGTACAGTAGCGCGCAGTTTTTATTTTGACCACATAAAAAACGATTCAAATGGACTGATGCAACGTTCGCTGGATTCCGTACTTAAGCGTATTGATCGTAGCTCAGTTACCGTAAAACATGCTCTAGCAGATAAATACCCTGGTGTTATTAAACCCGAAGTCTCGGCGATTAATATCTCACTAACATCCAGCTGTAACCTCAGATGCAAAGGGTGCCTATATGGCCGCAGCTTCATGCCTAAAGAAATCCTCGACCTGGACACCGTTAAACAGCTGTTAGATGACATAAGAACACTGAAAATACCCAAGGTGCATTTTTATGGCGGTGAACCACTTGTTCATCCTCATATCAAAGAGATTGTCGCTTATTCAAGCAAAATTGGTTTAATTTCCAGTCTTGGCACAAACGCAGTGTTGCTTGACCAGAAAACAGTGGATGAGCTATATGCTTCAGGGCTGCGCTCCATCACCATTGGCCTGTATGGCCTAGAAGACAGTTTCGATGAATATACCGGCAGAAAAGGACAATTCGAAAAACTCAAACGAAATCTTAAATACGTAAAACAGCAATACAGCGATATTGAAGTCACCTTCGCCTGGCTCATTATGAAGCCCACCTGCAATGCCGAGTCGATTGATAAACTATGGGTATTTGTACAAGAAATGAACATCCCGTTTGGAATAAGCTTAGTACACTACGATTTCCCTTATTTTTGCGACGGCTCCGAGCAAGAATTGCAGATTTATGAAGAAGACTTACCGAGTATTAAAGCAACCGTTAACAAACTCATCGCGATAAAAAACGCTGCGCCCGAGATGTTACAAAATACAATTATCGGGCTCAATGCTATCCCTGATTGGTTGATTAAAAAAGGTGACATGAAAGTCCCCTGCTATATGTATGATGATTTATGGGTGGGTCCAAACGGGATGGTTCAGGTTTGTCAAAAATCTCATGACCTTGGAAACATCAACGAAACCCGTTTAAAAGACATCCTAAACAGTGATCTTCACAAACAAGCAGCAAAAGACTGCTTCACCTTACAATGCAGTAACTGTCACGTACGTTTTGACTCAAGAACGCGTAATCACTTAAGCAGCAGAGCAAAGTATAAAACGATAAATATAATGAAAGACAACAATTAAAATGAATGTTCTTAAAACCTTACGCGCCCTGGCAGCAATCATTCTTATCTTGCCGTCTTTCGCTTTAGCAAACCGCCAAGTGCTCGTTAACAATATCGCGACTCTTGACGCGGCACTGAGGGAGCCTCAAGCGGGTGACACCATTATTCTCGCACCGGGCCGCTACGAGATGGATGGCAACAACTACAACTATTTATTTGGCAACCAATTAAAAAGTGTCACCATCCGCAGCCAAGACCCTGCTAACCCAGCCATTATTGATGGTAACAATATAGGCCGCGTTATTCTTTTTCGCTCACCTCAAGGGCTGACCGTGAAAGATCTTATTATCGAAAATATGACTGAGGGCGGCCTGAATATTGACGATAATGATGACAATGGCGAAATACCCAAACCATGGAAACCTGCAAGCGGGATTAAACTGCAAAATATAATCGTCCGCAATATTGGTGCTGCAGGGGGAAATATCGATGGCATGAAGCTCTCGGGGACCGATGAATTTCAGATAGAAAATGTACAAGTAATCAACTGGGGCGATGGAGGAAGTGCCATTGATATGGTGGGTTGTCATAACGGCACGATCATAAACTCACTGTTTCAAAACTCACGCAAGAATATTCTTACTACGGGTGTTGTCACCAAAGGCGGCAGTCATAATATCACCATTCACAATAACCAGTTTGAACTGCCAACAGGTTACGGTCTTGCAGTAAAGCTGGGAGGTTCGACCAGTCCAGGACTTTTCCGTTTTATAAAAGGTGACGCGGGTTACGAAGCGAGCGACATTACCGTCGAAAATAATACTCTTCTTGGCGGCCGCTCGACGTTTTCTTATGTCAACAGTAAGAATGGTATGGTGCAACACAATATCATCTATAAACCAAGCCACTGGGTAATCCGTATTTTAAACGAAGCGGAGGTCAGCGGAATAACAACAACTCGATCGGGACAATTTTTAAACAACACGGTTATCTTTGACAAGCAACTTAAAACGGTCGTAAATATTGGTAGAAAAACCGAGGCCGAGAGCTTCATTTTCAAACAAAACCACTGGTATAACACTGACTTTCCTCAACAAAGCAAACCCGATTTACCAAGCCAGGAATCTCATGGTGTATATGGGGAAAACCCCGATCTAGACCCAAGCCTGTTTACACCCACTAAAAGCATAATCGACTTAAAAGAATTAAGTGAAATATTCTAGACTCAGAGGCACTTTAATGATAAAGAAATATGCATCAATAATCCTGCTATTTATGCTAGCAACATCGATTGCCATCGGCAAAGAGATTATCGTCGGGACAGACCCCGAACATAACATTCTTGATCTAAACAACGCTTTGGGCGCAGCTGCTCCAGGCGATACTATTATTTTAAAGCCTGGCACTTATAAATTAACCAGCGAACTCAGTAGCCTAATTGGACTGGGACTGGAGGATGTTGTTATTCGAGGAAAGGATCCTAAAAGCCCGCCCGTGATTGACGGTGACAACATTGGCAGAGCTATTATTTTGAGACGCCCAAAAAACCTGACGCTCGAAAATTTGATCATCCAGAATATGACGCAAGGCGGGTTAAATATTGATGATGCCGATATCGATACTGGCGAACCCCCAGAATCCTGGGAACCCACCCTGGCGCATAATATTACGCTACGAAACATTATCATCCGAAATATCGGCGTCAACAGCGGTAATATTGACGGTCTTAAGCTGTCCGGCCTAAATGAGTTCCATATTGATAATCTACAGGTTTTAAATTGGGGCGATGGCGGTAGTGCCATCGATATGGTGGGCTGCCATAATGGGACTATTGAAAATTCTTTTTTCCACACCGATAAGGAAAATGTTCTGACCACCGGGTTGGTCACTAAAGGGGGTAGCGAAACGATTCGGATAAAAAACAATCGCTTTGAACTACCCAAAGGTTTTGGCAGCGCCGTAAAGCTAGGCGGTTCCACTAGCGAGGGCCTGTTTCGTTTCAAGCCGGGCGACTCAGGGTACGAAGCCAATGATATTGCGGTTGAAAACAACACCATCATTCATGGAAAATCGGCCTTTTCCTTTGTAAACATTGATGGTGGGCGAGCGCAACATAACACGATTTACCAACCTAGCGACTGGATAATTCGTATCATTAACGAAGCCGAGGTCGACGGTATTGTTTCCCCTCGCAATGGAGTGTTTTCAGACAATATCGTTATTTTTAATAACAATATTCAGGAAGCGGTCAATATTGACGATAACAACCCTACTAAAGAAGAAACGTTTATTTTTGCGCGAAACCAATGGTTTAACAAAGACGATCCTAGCGCCAGCACGCCATCATTACCCAGCACCGAAACGGATGGCGTTTATGGTGTAGACCCTGGGTTTGACCCAGGCAAACCTGCGGCAGAAAGTCCTAGTGATACGGGTTCAAAGCCCAGCGGTGACGAAGAGGTATTAAGTGAAAACGAGACAAGTAATTCTGGCGGAGGCGGAGGCGGAGGCAGCCTCTCCAGTGCGCTATTAATGCTATTTTCCAGCCTGTTCTTAATGCGTCGTTTCTTCCGCTCCCATTGGCTTCGACCCCATGTCTTCGGCTAAAGCCAATGCTGGGATCGAATCAATATCTTGAAGCTGCGCAAGACTCGGTAAATCGTCAAGCGAACGAAGGTTAAAGTAATCGAGAAAGGACTTGGTCGTCGCATAGAGCGCTGGCCGCCCCGGCACTTCCCGGTGGCCGATGACCTGAATCCATTCCCTTTCGCTCAGCGTTTTAATAATACTGGAACTGACACTGACACCGCGAACATCTTCAACCTCGGCGCGTGTAACAGGCTGCCTATAAGCAATCAACGCCAGTGTTTCCAGCAACGCGCGCGTATAGCGCGCGGGCTTTTCATCCCATAGACTTTCGATTTCTGCCGCAAATTCTGCTTTCACCTGAAACCGATACCCGCTGGCAACCTGCCGCAACTCGATACCCCGATCCGTGCAATCCTCTTCGAGGCTCTCTAGTGCGGCTTTTATTTCTGGTTTAGCGGGAGGCTGCTCAGTATCGCTTCCAACAACCTTAATAAGAGCTTCAAGCGTCAATGGTTTACCAGACGCAAGTAAAGCGGCCTCCAGAATGGCTTTAAGCCGAATCGACATTGGTATTTTCTCCCTCTTCTTGCACGGCGCCCACAGTGGTTATGTAAATCGGTGCAAAAGACTCCGCCTGGGCAAAATCAATCATGTGTCCTTTTAACAGCTCCAGTATCGCCAGAAAACAAACGACCACACCTAGCCGACCTTCATCCAATGAAAAAAGGCTCTTGAATTCCACAAAGCCCTGCTCAGCCGACTGTAATCGATCAAGCACGTTACTCATACGCTCGCGAACCGATAGAGGTTCACGTTCAATTTTATGATGCGTATACATTTCAGAGCGTTGTATAACCTCTTTAAAGGCTAACAATAATTCTCGTAAATCAATTTCGGGTTCAGGCTTCTCATGCTCCGAGGGGGGCATCGATGCCTCCACCGGCCAAATATCCCGATTCATTCTGGGCAATTGATCCAGGTCTTCGGCTGCTTGTTTAAATTGCTCATACTCCTGCAAACGGCGGATCAAATCTGCACGAGGATCATCTTCTTCGTCACTTTCAATCGAACGCGGCAATAGCAGACGAGACTTAATCTCCGTTAAAACTGCCGCCATAACAAGATATTCTGCCGCTAGCTCTAGGCGCATTTCCTCCATCATGTCGATATACTCGATGTATTGTCGAGTCACCGGCGCAATGGGGATGTCGAGAATATCAAGGTTCTGACGCTTAATCAGGTAAAGCAATAAATCCAGCGGCCCTTCAAAGGCCTCAAGAATGACTTCAAGCGCATCAGGCGGAATATAGAGATCCGTAGGCGGAGTGCTCAACGGTTCTCCCTGAACAATTGCGAACGGCAATTCCGTTTGAGCATGTGACTCTGGGTTGGTCATGGGCTGGCTATACCGACATTACTGATTTAGGAATGAGGATTTAATAACTTGCGGAACTATAACGCAGATTTTTTGCTCCCCGTTAGACGATCTCAGGAGGATTATAGTGGTTCTACACGACGATTGAGATCGTTTAACGGAGTGTAAAAGGACTCGTTAGAATCCGCAAGTTATTGAATTCTCATTCCTTAGCGTGGTGAAAAAATCTTTCCTTCAACGTTAGGGCCTGTCCAAAAATAACGTGAGTGTATCGCGCCGGATTTTGGTTTGTCCGCAAGGCACGAAAAGGGGCGCATACTAGGCTGTCGAAATACGGCATTTTTGCATGTATTTTGCTTCCCCAGCTTCTGGTCTCTAATCAGCTTGAAAAGCGC
>JAVCKZ010121787.1:0-22389 GCA_034780755.1 Lepetodrilus elevatus | reverse complement strand
ATCCATCTTCCAGAAGACGTCTTCTTGCTGATCGTTTTGCGGCAGAAGACGTCTTCTTCTTCTGGCAGACGAATTCCTGCGCTCCACCTCCATAGCAGGGGCGCGTAGGTGAAAGTTTCTCTTCCTAGAATCACTTCTACCAAAACGAGAAGACGCCAAATCGATCACGCCCTTAGTCGTAGCACAGTGGAAGACTTTATTCCTGTTGGTTCTAGTTTGAATCAGCCCCGTACATCCATGTGGAGATTTGTCATGAAACAAAGAAATTAATACAATTAATTCAATATTCAACTACTATCCTTTAGAGAGAAAAATAATATCAGCGTACATGTAATATTACAGTTTGCTGTTCTCAGTATAAATAATTGCCTGTCAGACTAAATGTTTAACGGCAATCTTTGTGTTAGATGCATGTACTCATGGTTCTTGTAATGGTTTGTGTTCTCAGAAAGCTCTCCAGGACGTAGGACCCGAGTGGTCCCAGAACAAGAAGGTGGTGGACCTGAGTAGGAAGGATCTCAGACACTCTGTGAGTTACTTTACTGCCTCCCCTGACCTCTCACTGCCTCCCTTGACCTCTCAATGTCTCCCCTGACCTCTCAATGCCTCCCCTGACCTCTCACTGCCTCCCCTGACCTCTCACTGCCACCCCTGACCTCTCAGTGCCTCCCCTGACCTCTCAATGCCTCCCCTGACCTCTCAGTGCCTCCCCTGACCTCTCAATGCCTCCCCTGTCCTCTCAGTGCCTCCCCTGACCTCTCAATGCCTCCCCTGACCTCTTGAGTTCTTACCCTGAACCCTGACCTCTCAATATATCAACAAAAAAAGATACAATTAACTTCACATTAGGATCTTCATGTTATCCATCTTTTTAGTCCTTTGGAATTAATTTAGTTTTCAGTTTGTGGTTATTTTTAAATTATTAGAAAATGTACCCTTTGAAGAAAATTATGTGACATCATTTTATGAAATCAACAAAGGTTGTATCCAATATCTGACAGAGACTACCATTTTTTCTGCAGATTCCCAAAGGTTTTCCCTACTTCAGTGTGGACTTTGGACTTCAAGGGGGATTTGCCCATGTCATTGAAGATGAGCAGACATTTCCATCTTACTTCGGAAGGGTATGTTTATATATACCAAGTCGTTACTATTTGTTTACATATTATTTTCTGGGTATCATTTTGTGAGGCTCTCATATAGCGCTCTTGTAATGATGAGTGAACAAAATAGCTATGAGAGCGCTGCAGTCCCGGCGTGGATACAAGAGCTTCGTGAAATGGTAACCTGGGTAACCTGAAATGGTAACTTGCTCACTTGTATTTTATGCAATTATATTGCTCAATGGTATATGTTAATACGACTGTATTCTGTTCAGGAAATTGTCGGCGGGATGATCGATGCGGAACCGGGGCTGTGGAGAAAACCTCACAAGGAAGGTTTTGACGTCCAACGTAAAAAGGTCCTAGAGTTTGCCGAGATGTGGAAGCCGTTTGATTGGACGCAGGACCTACATGGAAAATAAACCAACTTTGAGAAATTTATTACCAATGTAAAATACATTGTTTTTTTAATTATCTGTCTCGTATGTATATTTTTGTACATATTATGTGCTGAACAAATAAATTTATATAATTTATCTGTTATACCCGATTTTGTTTTGTGTGTGTTATTCAACGAGCAGTGCTATTGTGATATTGTGGACATTTGAAAGAGAACAAGTTTGGTAGCGGTTTTGATTACAAATTTGAAAGTTTGAGTTTGAATCCTATATGGTGGTCCTGTGTTGTCTTGCTGTAATGAACAGTTATCTACAATAGGTCGGGATGCAATGTATATACAGTTGTCTCCCTTGGTTCATCTGTATCAACCGTGGTTCATGTGTCTTACTGTAACACAAAGTTGTCCTAGCCTCTCTTCACTCATAAACAGATTGCCACTATCTTAACAACATATGGTGACAGTAAACGCTGGGCAATTCAACATCGATGATGCTCAACAACCGATTTTGAAAGCTTCAGACTGGAACAATCTGGGCATAAAGATTTGGGTGGTGTTTCATTGACAGTCAAAGACACATTCTGGACAGACAACCCGTAGTGTGAATGGAACAGCCCGTACAGTCCATTCACAGGAAGTAGAGGGCCGAGGCAAGCACTGTTGCAATTTGTGTTTGTGACGTCATAAATTAGCTGCTGAATTGTCTACACAACCTCTTGAACTTGGACAGATTGGACACACCTGTCCCGTATTCCATTCATGTCCTGGAGTGTCAATGGAACAGCCCCCAAATCAGACCTGGGGTGCATTCAGGCTGCACTACATTTTACTACACTTTGCTACTTTTCTACATTGTAGTGGCTGGCTGAACGGGTTAGTAGGAAAAGAGCAGGAAATCTATTAAACTATTTCCTTCATGCTTTGGGTTTTCCTACATTTTCCTACATAAAATCATGGGGTCCAGAGCCATAGTGAAAATGAATACTACATAGAACTACAAGTGCTGGCTGAACAGCTTCCATAGCACTACATGTAGAGCACTGTGCACATGGTTGGAACAAAAAGACTACTACCGTACTTGATCACATTGGAATAATATTTGAAGAATTCAAAGATAATTAAATTATCAACTCACCATATATTGAATACTACAGGAGCTTAGCTTGGACAATGGCCCCAAGTTTACTCTAGTAAATTACTTTAAAACACTAAACTTTACACTTTCTAGCAATGGAAAAATACAACATAAAATCACCACACACAAAACAATTGACTAAAAATATTTGACAAATATTTCCCAAATAGTATGTCTTCACATAGATTGTAATTATAATATAGTTATTTTTCTAACCAATTTAAGGAGGAACGAATACCAAGAGCTACGGAATATGTATTCGAATTCACAGAAAACATTATTTTTATTGTAAAGACTGAAATAAGTCTAAGCTGTCTCACCATAGGGGCACGCAACTCTTCCTATCAAGGGACATAACTCGTAGGCGGAAGTGTTCAGGAAAGGGTGTACAAAAAATAACAACGTTGTTGATGAATGCTATTCAACACTTCTGACCGAGAGTTTCCAATGACAGTTAACAGAATACTTTCTCTAATCGGTGATGGGTGATTGGTTGGTAAATGAAGGACCAAAATGGTTCATTGTGGTAGGTTTTCTCACAACTTGTTGAGTGTAAAAACAAACAAACATTTAGAAATGTCAACATGTTCATTTACCGGTTCTTTACAAATTGGACAATGACAATACAATGCACTACATACCTCTAATATGAGCTTTTTTAAAATTACAAATATCACTTTACTATCATAATATGGTCTACAAGTACCCCAAATTAATCAGCTACAATTTCTAAATGGGTAAACTAATTAATCTGTTGATTTGTAAACTACAGTAGTACAGTGCGTGTGGGGTAGTTTGGATCAGGGGTATTTCTGGATCACACTTACCTACTGACAATAATGTGGACGAAGTGTGACAGAAAATATAGAAACAACAGACACTTTGTTTACATTATTGTGAATAAGTGAGAGTGTGATCCGCATACCTTTAATCTCTGCTATATGCACCCACTGTGGGCCATGTTTATGTCCTCTGTGGAATCTATATATCCTACGATCAAAATCTCTGCGATATGCACCCACCCACAGTGGGTGCATATAGCAGAGATTTTGATCGTAGCATGTAGATTCCACAGAGGACATAAACATGGCCTAAATCCAGAACTGCCTCTCGCACTGTTACCATACTGTATGTGTTTTGTATTGAGAACTTTAGTACTAAGACTTAGCAGTAGTGTGGAACGAGACCGAGCGGTCATGCTGCGAGTTTTGTCTACAGGGGGTCTGGCTGGTCATTAACATCGGCATGTTTGCTGGAACCTTCGTCTCCTATCAACAGAACCAGGAATATTTCTATCTCCGACTCATCGTTGGGGTGAGTGAAGCTTGTACATTGTTCCACATTCTCTACAACATAGGTCCAGTGTCCCCTAAAACTAACTGCAGTTCCGTACCTAGATGCCCTGTTTACTATTTTGCTATATTATTGGCACCCTCTAGCTACAGAGAAAGGCAGTAATAGGCATCAACAAAAGTATGCAGCATATCGCAATTATTATTATTATTATTATTATTATTATCATCATATCACTGCTAATGTTAAGGCAATATTATTTATCACCACATAGTAATATATCGTATTATCTAGCGATATGTTATACTTCTCAGGACGCCCTGTGCTGGGCGCGAGCGAGTGCCGCCTGTCTGAATCTCAACTGTATGCTGGTGCTGCTCCCGATCTGTAGAAACCTCATCTCCTTTGTCAGGGGAGCGTGTACAGTGAGTGGCATGGCTTTACTCTCGTTTTACTTCCTCCTGGCCTGATTAATAAAAAATTTAAATTGGGCATCTCCAATCACCTACAATATGCAGCAAATTATATTCTTTATAGTATTCCTCTCTGGTCCATGAATAACAATGGAAAGCATTTGATATTAACCGATTTGATTTGATTCATTGCCATTTTGTGTTGTACAGCGATGTCACAGAAATGTCAGCAGACAGTTGGATAAGAACATCACATATCACAAATATCTGGGATACATGATCTGTCTTATGACAGGTAGGATGCCAACTGTAACCATCATTACATTTTGAACGGTTTATCATTTTGTCTACACAAAGCATATATATCAATTTTCCATAATATAAATCATATGCATTACATCCTCGTCATAGCTCACCTCTGCATACCGGTGGAGTTTGATGTGAATTCCATTTTGTTTCCGTTATTTTCGTCAACATAATTATATGAATGTTTTGTTTTTTTTCATTTACATATGACTGAAATATTCCCCCCTTTTCTTATACATATTTCTGACACTAAGTTTTCTTAAATAAAGTGGTCTTAAAAATATACTTAATAAAATTATGTGTCTATATTCCAGCTATCCACATTGGGGCCCACTGTTTTGACTTTGAGTATCTGGCGTATGCCTACGAAAGTCCGAACCCATCTGTACAAGCAGTTAGCCACCTGCCTACATCACCGAATGGGTCCTACGTCAACCCTATCAGATCATCGGGATCCGTATGTACAATTGTATTCTTCAATGTCCTCTGTTTATTATCCCATAATGCTAATTTGCCTGGTAATGCCAGTTTTTCTATCACCCTTAATATTTTCTAGTACCTGTGTTACCCGTCGACACATATGTTGGCCAGTGACCGATTATGTACATCTTAAAAAACAAACAGAAAACAACATGACATGCAGGCGTGCAAGGCTAAAACTTTACCAGTCCTCTCTGAAAATAACCCATCGCGGGTGTGCGGACAGGCTCGGGTGTGCGGATAGGCTCGGGTGTGCGGACAGGCTCTATTTCAAACACTGATGTAATGTTGTTTTGTTGACAGGATCCAACCAGAGAGGTGTTCAAGTCTGTGGCTGGTGTCTCTGGTGTCATCATCACACTGTGTCTTATCGTCATTGTTACGTCGTCCACGGATGTCATTAGGTAGGTTGTAATGTTTCCTGTAGATTCAATACTTGTAGACCAGGGTTGGAACTTAACTTTAAAACGTACTTGCCCGAATAATGATATAAATAACAAAACATGAAATTTCTACTCGCCTGTAGGATACCTTTAACATTACGAGAAACGGATCGGGCCGCCGGGCGAGTGGGAACTTCTAACCCTGGTAGACTTGACTGTTTTGTGATACATTTAGAGAAGATTCTGAAATTAGTATCATCGCAAATGGGTGAAAAATTCCCATAATCACTTACTGAAATTGATAGAATCTATGGTTGTTTAATCTGATTTCATATGTTTCAGGCATTCATATTACGAAGTGTTCTGGTTCACTCATCACGTGTTCATCGTTTTCTATATTGGACTTGTTGTACATGGACTTCAGTAAGTAGCGTAATAGAAAGCAAAATTTTAATTAAATCTCAGCAGTAAATCTCTGCTTCGTGTTGGCTTAATTGTTTTAATATCGAACAAGGAGCATCGCACTACACAATGAGACAGAAGATGATTTTTTTAATGTATTAAGTCTATAGTCATATTGCAATTTGAAATTCAACTTAGTGACATCAAATTAAATTTCAAATTTTAGGGGAATTATCCGAAAACAGACAAACACATCAGTTCACAATCCCGAGGAATGCTACGACAAGTTCAACACGTGGGGAAGCAAGAACTCGGACTGTGCCGTTCCAGAGTTTTCAGGATCGCCCCCAAAGGTCAGAACTACATTAACCCTCTCAATGCTGAGGTTAATCATGATCATTCCTCTATAGGACAGTTACATTTTCACTGTATCAAATATCTAACAATGAAATGTTGGACCATATAAAAACAAATCTAATTATGAAATGTTGGACTGTATTAAAAGTTTAACAATGAAATGTTGGTGTCTTCCCCCCAGTCTCTGTAACGTCGAGCGTCAGGTATTAAATCTTATGCACTACCACCCTCGTAAAACCTCCAGAATTACATTTCACGAAAGGGTCGGGGTCGGGTGGTAGCGCAGTGGTAGAACATTTGGATTTCAGAGCCAAAAGTTCGGAGTTCAAATCCCGCTCTGGTGGCCCAGCATCAATGTTCGCAAAAGTTACATTTTTATGTTGGCGTCCATTGAGAAATAATGCAACAAATATTACTTATTTGTGTTTCCAGACCTGGATCTGGGTTCTAGCTCCGATAGTGTTGTACATCATCGAGAGGATTGTACGTTTTATTCGCAGTATGCAGAGGGTTGTTATAACAAAGGTGAGAAAACAACATATTTTTATTTTATGTATCCCTGACCTGGAGATATATTATTCAACATTCTGAGTAGGATTTCATGCTTTAGCTCAAATTAAATATAGAGATTTAGGAAAAAAACTTTGAATTGAGCACAAAATCGTACTCAAAAGGGTTTCATTATCTTAGGGCTTGGATGTATATATTGATTGAACTCTGCTGAATGTTGTTACCTTTCCTTAAATTATATTTATCTGTCTAGCATTGAATATAAGCATTTATGAGTTCATTTAGTACCGCAGTAAATTTGGTGGGGATTTTTTGTCTTTGCAGGTCGTCAAGCATCCGTCCAATGTGTTTGAGCTTCAGATGAAGAAGGCGGGATTCTCGCCTCTTCCTGGCGAATACGTGTTCCTACAATGTGCCTCCATATCACGTCTGGAGTGGCATCCCTTCACACTCACATCGGTAAGTCACAATCACACTATTGTCACAATCATGACTGACATCGGGCGTTCACTAAAGTATAGATCTGGTTGGTCTACTGCGCATCACACTGATCACAAAATCACCCTCACATCAGTAGGTCATGATCACATTTGTGTCATACTCATGTTTGTAAATCAGTCACACTAGTGTTTCACTTACATCAGCAAATTGGATTTCTAAAGAAAAGAAAATTTGACAGAATATGAAACTTTAAAGAAAATTGAATTTGAAGAAAATTATTTAGACATTTTTTATAAAAATACAACAAAATTATACCAGCATGTAGGTATTGCCATACTTTTTTTTATTCGTTAATTATTTGACGTTGTTGTTGCTAGGGGCCTAACGAAGATTACTTTTCGGTCCACATCCGGCGTGTGGGCGACTGGACGGAGAAGTTGGCTCAGCACTGTCACGTGGATGACGGAGAATTCCAGGAGGCCTGGAAGATGCCCAGGTACAGTCGCACCCACTTCACACGTCCTTGTCTCATTCCACTCAAACTGTATTGATGTTTCTCTACAGGGCCAGAACTAGTATATTACTAGATGATAAGATGAAGCATGTTGATCATGTAATTGAACATGAATTTGAAAAGATATGAGCAAGTGTTTTTATTTTTCTTTATTTGACCTAGTCACCATTTGTTTTGTTTTATTTGTTTGTAGGTTATCTGTTGATGGGCCATTTGGAACTGCTTCAGAGGTAAGTATATGATTGAAGCATTACAGTGGTTTCAATAGGTGTCAGCAACCGGCAAAATTGTCCGTCTATTTCGGAGTATTTCCCTAATTTACTTTCAATCTTGCTGATACTACTTTGTATGATTTATGCAGGTCTTTTGCTACTCTGCCACCAATTTTTGGTTCTAATGAAACCACTGCATTAAAAATAACAAAGAACATTTAAAAGGCTTACTTTATGACTTTGTAGGTATGATAATCAGACCTAAATGTGACGTAAATGCATCATGTAATCCTACCAAATCTATACTTTATTTGTTCTTTCTGAATTCTAGGATTTCCTCCGCTATGAGGTTGCAGTTCTGATTGGAGCTGGAATAGGAGTCACACCTTTTGCTGCAGCTCTCAAACATATATGGTAACACTTGATCTATTCACTTACATTGTAGAAATACCCTCTTGTTTAGGAAAGTCCATTGACCTGTCACTTAATTTGATACCATATGTCATCAGATTTCATCATATCAAAAAGGTGAAAATTCTATTCATAAATATTTCTATTCGATATGAATATCCATATGGACTTTGAATGTTATATTTCAAAGGACGTCGCATAGGACATTAAATGATAACATTTTCAATATACGTACATTGACCAAGAAATTTCAATATGGACAAATATTTAAATGACATTGAACGATTAATATTCTAAATGGACATTGGACAATAACATTGTTAAACTCTAAAGGTACAAGTACCGCGACAAGAGCACAGAGACATCGTTGAAGAAGGTGCACCTGTTCTGGGTGTGTCCGGACACGCACGCCTTCGAGTGGTTCCAGGAGCTCCTCCAAAACCTGGAGCATCAGATGCAGGAGTGTCGCAAATCTCACTTCCTGACCTACAACATCTACCTGACCCGCGGCTGGGACAGCGACCAGGTGAGCATTACGTTCATAGAGTGAGTGCCTGACCAGGGGTGAGCACCGGGGGTGAATATTCAACTGCAGGGTGAGCATGTAACTCCATGGTGAGTATCAAAGTCCAGAGGTGAGCATGTAACTCCACAGAGGTGAGCATCAAAGTCCAGGGCTAAGCATGTAACTCCAGAGGTGAGCATCAAAGTCCAGACTGAGTATCAAAGTCCAGAGGTGAGCATGTAACTCCACAGAGGTGAGCATCAAGGTCCAGGTAAGCATGTAACTCCAGAGATGAGCATCCAAATGAAAGGTGTGAGAATGTTGCAGGAGTCTATCTATGGATATATAACAAATGTGTCTTGTGTTGGATAATGGTCACAACTCCAGTATATATGCATACACCTGTATGAAATGGTCGTGTGCTCAAATGACGACCGTGTCCGAACTGTGTCTGACATGTGCTTGTATCTGCAGGCTAAGAACATCATGGTGCACGACGAAGACTCCGCCGACCCCGTGACTGGCCTGGCACAGAAGACTCACTACGGCCGGCCGCAGTGGGAGCGCGTCTTCACCAGCCTCACCCAGCAGCATCAATGGTACGCTGCCACCTGCTCCTCCTCATGAGTCCTGGACAGCCCGCACTATGACCATCAGTACTTTCAGAATTGAGGTTGAGGCAACACTGGGGGACATTCTTTTAACTGTACTATAGTTTGGCATGAAATGCATTGACAATCCTATTTCGTAGATTATCTCAGTAAATACTTCATAGAATGAAAAACAAAAAAACTCCCATTTTCTAATTTAATTCTACCTAACCAAAATTTAAAAAATAAAAATATTGCACCAGTAATAAAAAATCGGTTCATAACGATCACCAAATATTTTGACTAAGTATTATTTTATGCAGAGGGGCGACAAGTTAGTCGTCGCAAATGGGTGAAAGATTCCCGCAGCGACATTAAACTCCATATTCAATCACTCTCACTGCACAGGTTACGGACTGCACAGGTTACGGACTGCACAGGTTACGGACTGGGTGGTTTCAATCCTTTGACAATACGCCGTGTCCAGAGTACTCCAAATCCTGTACTGTGATGAAAGGAACGTCCCCCATATAATATATGCCATAGGGGTGCTCCTTTCTAGCTGTTCTGTCTGTACTGTCTGTCTGATGCATGCGCAGTTACACTGTGCAGTGTTGATCCTTGGTAACTGCACATGCGTCGGACAGAAAGTACAGACAGAACAGCTAGAAAAGAGCAGCCCCCACTAGAACAGAACTTGCGACTAGACCAGCAGAGAAAGGGTTAATCCACAGCAATCAATGGCATCACATTTGTTGATACATCTACACTGATTATGAATGATATTTTTCTATAAAACCTTTCCATCAAATTTTAATCTTTGACAAGAAATGCCATAAGCCAACTCTTTTATACACCAAAAATTATTTCATGAATGAATCATATGTGAATCTCTAAATTGAACTTTGGATTTAAATGAGCGTTTATTGAATTTGCCGATATACCATTAAACTAATTGTTGTTTTCAGCGTCAGTGTTGGAGTGTTTTACTGCGGACCAAAGCAACTCTCAACGCAACTCCACAAATATTGCAATAAATACTCAGAGAAAAATGGTACAAGATTTTTCTACAACAAAGAACATTTTTAATACTTGTCCTTGATACAAGTATACTTAGTTGTTGTTAGTTATTTATTATATACTTTAATGCTTTTGCTATTGTTTACTATTAGATCAACATATCTTTTTACAAAAGCATGTATTGTATCAAGTTTTGAACTTGATCAACCACATTAAATACTTGGAAAGTTGATATGTTAAAAACAAACAATTACCAACTGGTGGGCTGGATGTTCACACTAATAAAGTCGGTATCAAATACAAAGTTCTCCTACGCTCATTAGCCATTACTTAGTCCAATGGTAGAAAAATAAACGATATGCAAAGTAAATGTACTTTGCAAAGTAAATGTACTTTGCATTTAGATTTCACATTTTAATTTTAACCAAAACTGATCATCGAAATCAGTAGTTGTGTGCCTTTAACCCATCATTCTGACATTTGATCAGAGTAGAATCATGATGATTTCACACAAATGTCCATGAAACTAGATAATGCATCTGGCAATCGGGTATACTAAAACGGTAAATGTTCCTAAATATGTTGAGCAGGGTTCCACTTAGGTTTCAATTTTTGAGAGTCCCGGGGACGCATGTTGATATACTTATCAACAATTTTTATAAATAAAGTGCGTCCAAACTTGCAATTTTTGCGTATGGGACGCAGGATTGCGCGTTTGGAGAAACCCTGCACTAAGGCACACAGGGTGCATTCAATCGCTGCGAATGGTTAAGAATTCTCTGTGGCGCTGGTGGTGCGAATTTTGCTGATACTGAACTGCCAAGTACCACAGATTGCTTAAAATATTTCTCGTCATTGATAATGAGAAGTTGCGAGATTTCTTGACCATTCGCTGTTATAGACTACAGCCATGATGACCTACTAGAATTAAAATGATTAGGATCTGTGCTGTTAATTGGTTATCATTATTTTGTGAGATTGATTCAATTAGATATTTCTTTACTGGCAACATAATATAATTCTCAGTAATTATGGAATAAAAACAATCTTTTTAAAAAAAAAAAATCTTTACAAATATTTGGCTAGGATTATTTCCCTTTGATACGATTAATTTAACACTATTAATTTAACAAACATGCCTCATTCTGTAGAATCTGAAATGGTTTATTTAACAAACTTGCCTCAGCCTGTGGAACCTTTGCTTCATGTGATATTTCATCAAATGTTAACTGTCTGTTTGTAGCTGGCCTCCTAAACGTGATCTGAAATTGAGGTCATGGAGCCATTATAGTCCATGTAGCATTGGAAATAGATACATGACATAGCCGGTCCAATTGCAGTGCTCTGGATTAACATATGCCCGACGTACAAGGGCAGGTTAAATTCCACTGCGGGCAACCTACTTTTTAACATTTTGCACCTTTGGTGCCTATTACTTGCCCTGACTTGCTCTGCTGGCAAGTAACTCAAAATGTTAGTCTAGAGCCCTGCAATTGTGTATGTACTGCAAAAACATACACAATCATAAAAATCAAAATAATATACTGTGGATTAATGATATAAAGCATGTCGTATGTTATGATATATTGATCGATATAGAAGATCTACTGCAGTCTGTTTATGATGGAAGAACTTGATGCACAAATTCCACAACAGGACAAAATTAACAAATATAAATTACAATATTATCTTACTTCCATTAGACATAAAAGTGAGATTTTCTGCCTCATTTCCACTTCATGTGCAGCTAAGTCGGGCTGAAAATAAAAAGTAAACATTATCCAACAGTGTTATGAATTGTGGACACATAATTTGATAGGTGTCCAGTGAACACCAATATAATTTGAAATGTTCCCAATAATTAGAAAAACTAAAAAATAACATGTTTCTGTTCATAATACGACAACTCAATGTTAGAACTTTTTTTGTTGTTGTTGCAATAACTTGAAAAACTATATTTAAGTGGGGCTTTTTTGCTATACCATGTTTGAATTACAGTAACTCTTTAGAATAATTTTGTATGAATGAATGAATTTATGCTTTACGTCGCAGCAGGAATTTTTCACCCATAGTACCTGAGTCTGCCACTGTTTCTTGAGGTCATCAAACTTGGTGATGTTGCCGCTGTTGAAGGCGTAGAGTAGGTCAACCAGCCAGGCGCGGTCCGTTCCCGCAAGAGACTCCAGGATAGGGTGGGCCAGCTGTAGCAGACGTGTCACACATCAGTGAACATCGACATTAACACTAGTTATCCTATTTAACATTAACCCCAGCAATTTCTCACAATGCTAAAGGTACTATGACCTCCGGAGACATTTCTCACAATGCTAAAGTTACCCTGGCCCCTAGAAGATTTGTTCCCGATGTTAAAAGTACCCTGGCCCTGAAATTAGGATATTATTTTTTAGTATGATTTCATGCTCAATATTGGGATTTGTGAACGTGAAATCGTACTCAAGAAAACATTTTGGTGAGTGACTATGGAGTTTAACGTCGCTGCGGGAATCTTTTACCCATTTGCGACGAAAAACATTTCGGAATCTCAGTGTAGGGTCTAGTAGAAATTGAATGTATTTGCTACTAAAATTGTTATCTTAAATTTTGGTAGATGTGATGGTAAACTTCCAATGTTTTCATCCCTGATAAAAGTTATGACTGGCTTGGTAATTATAAATGTTTTCACAGAGAATGTTACAAAAATTGTTATCTTAAATTTTGGTAGATTTTATGGTCAACTTCCTATGTTTTCGTCACTGAAAAACAAATATGCCTAGCTTGTTTATTATGATTCCACTGAGAATGTTATCAGCTTAAAAAATGTGGGTAACTGGAGTTATCAATTACAGCTATATTAACCCTCTTCCTGCTGGATTATGCAAAGATCCTGCTCTTTATGGCACCTCTGGTTGCCTTCAGCATGGAGAGGGTTAATAAGTCTCCATGAGTTTATATACTTACAAGTTCTCCAAAGTTATACACTCCATGTCCAAGTACTGCAGCCAATCCCAAATTGAAAGCGCGTTCTACCTGCTCACCAGCTGTGAAAAGGATATATTTTAAAATTTTATGATAACATGTTTGTATGCTGTGAAAAGGATATATTTAATTTTTTTTATGATAACATGTTTGTATATTATAGTTTGGCATGAAATGCATTGACACACACATTTTGTAGATTGTCTCAGTAAATACTTCATGGATTGACAAAAAAATATTTAAATTTAAATATTTGTTTTTTACATATTTCGGATTGATTGAACTGGTATGTCGCAGGGGGAATATTTCACCCAAACACGACTACAATGTTATACCACATAGATCGTACCAGGCACGTCCTCCAATTTCGTACAGCCCAGATATCGTAAAGCCTCCTTGTAGTACTCCGCGTGGTTGCCCATCAGCTTGTGGTAGTTACTGGACAGCTCGTAGAAACGACCGTGAACTGACGTGACCCCATCTAGCGTATCCAGAATACCCTTGCATTCTTCCACCAGAACCTGCATACAGATATAATACAGTTGGTTGAGCTTTAGAACTGCTTTCAAGATTATTTACCTATAATACAATTTGCATGGTTTTCTATGTACTACAGTGGGATTTGCGTCAGCTGGTGGTGCTAGTTTACGGAATATCCTGCTGCAGTTGAATTAAAAATATGGGATACCCTACTCACAAACATTATATCATGACAGGGCTCCAGACCAATATTCTGAAGGCAAGTAAGGGCAAGTCTCAAAGGTGCTCAAAGTTATAAAGTAGGTTGCCTGCAGTGCAATTTACCTACATACCTTGTCAGCAGTTTAAAAAAAAGATCGTATTGAGATACTCAAATATTATCAATGAAAATGAAAAACTTGATACACGATTTTAACGATAATTTTTGCTTTACACTTCTTCTTTGCCTCCTATTGATTATAAATCAATCCACTGGCTTTGCAAGTACACACTAGAAGTTGCAAGTTACCTTTGTGCCATCGAAATCCTTGTTTCTTAGCTTGACAAGACCCATAGTTGTGATACACAGAACCCGAGCTTCATCACTGGCCTTCAACTGCAGAAGAAAACACATTTATTTATTGTTCATAAATCCACAAATTATGCAGGTCATTGAATCAAAAATAAAACATAAAAGAAAAATATGCATCAATAATATACTTACTTTGTCCCTGAGTTTCTCGAGAAAATCGACAGCCTGTTTGTGATCTGTAGTAAAAAACATTAATACTTCAGTAATTATTGCATACATGCATTTATTAAATTGAATATAAAATTGATCCCTTCATACAACGCCATTCGATCCACCGCGGATTCGGATACAACCCCCATTTAAAAAAAAAATATAAACATTTTTTGTTTTCACCTTTAAAGCAGGAAGTACGACTGCGCATACATTTACACATTTCCGTAAACATGGCTGATAGATGATCTTTTTTTTCCCGACAATCCTATCAATCTTTTAATAGTTTTTACATGTCGACCAATATATTTATAAATTAAGTGTTTATAATACGTAATCCACACACATATATCAAAATCATCAATGTCAGAACCAGGAAGCAATCTTGGTGTTTTCACTTGAAAGATATTCTACATTTGGATTTTAGGAAGTCTTCGTAATATCGGTAATCTGGTAAGTTACATTATATTATTATTGTTAGATAGAAGACTATATCATGTGGACAGACAGCCAAATCTGCCAATGTAAATGTTACAGACTATTCTAAAGTAATTATACAGAGTGTGATATATGTATTGTGTGTATTTGTTGATATACCGCAGGTATTATAACGCGGGTGGCATGGACCCCAACTTCCGTGTTATATCGAGGGAGCACTGTAGTTTGGATTGGATGACGCATTGCCAACTTACCTGGCATTTGACGGACAATAAACGTAGAAATCTCCATCAGTGCCAATGGATTAATTCTGAGAATAAAACAAAGTACCGAGGTTACAGTTTGTATTAACAATAACATATACTTTATTCGTACAAGTTGTTGAAATTTTTTGACGATGTTGACAGGTAATAATTCACATTCAAGTATCATAAACATAACAAAGCGTGAGTGAGACAAAGAGTGAGTGAATCTTTCCATTGTATAAAAGCCGCAGCGGGAATCTTTCACGAATACACAAGCAATGTAAAATATAGATAAATTTCCCGATAAACAAGTACATAATATACAGGATACATTGTAGATTTTATGGATATATTCACATACCTGTGTTCAAAGTCGGCAAGGAAGTTGTCATATAACTGGAAAATAAAAAACAGGATTTATGATAAAGTTCTGAATTTCTTAAAAATAGTGATATTTTCCTTTACTGTTGCAGCAATCGTTCACTTGTACATGACTTACACTGTTCAAAGTATAAACAAAGTATATAAGCAAGCCATATTGAGAATAATAAACATAAATACCCGTAATTACCCAAATAATTAGAACAAGAGAAACTAACATAAATTTGAAAATTTAAAATGATTGGTATTCGTATAATTTGGGACAACCTAATCAAAGTACAGAACACAAAATTGCTCATGTTTGTATTTTAGGGTAGGAATTTATTTTTATTTTAGTCGATTAATTTAGGTGTTCAAACTATTATAGCAGAGAGTTTGAATTATTACATGGTAATTATGATACATGTATTCAGAATTTATTTCACTTTTTAAATATAAAATAACGGAAGCCTCACATTCATTGAAAAATAATTACCTTTATAAGTCCATCGCCTTTGGCAAATATTGGGTTCTTCACAAACGTCAGCAGTTCCAATGTTAGCTGATGCCATAATCTGACAACATAAAAACAACTTAGTGTTTGACCCTATGAAAAGATGTGCAAAAAAAAAAGCCTTGTGATAGTGTTAACACAACTGCATCAACACAATTATCAAATGACATCACCACTTCCTCAAAGATTTTGTTTTGATTGAATTAGTGCTTTACGACTCTGCGTGAATATTTCACCCATATAGTGCGATGTCTTCAAATAAGATTATATTTATTGAAATATTTGCTTCAACGGCTATATTTCCAATTTCAAACAATAATATATTGATTTGTATAAGCATACAACTATCTGCCATTGTAATTATGTTCTTATTTGGGAGTGAAACGTCTGGCAACTAAATAATTGCTGTGTAACCTGTGTTGTTGAATATTGCATAACCGCAAATATTCAGAAAGTAATATCTATTTGAATGGTTGGTTGCTGAGTTGTAAATACAGGTACAAGTCGACTCGTAGAAGTAGATTCCGCAAGAATCATGACATCACATACTGAATCGTTTCTACATACACAGGAACTTTCAAGTCGCAAACATTGGTACACCCCGATAAACACAGGGTGAGTGAGTGAATATGGAGTTTAATGTTGCTTCAATGGGACATGCGACCGAAACATTGGGACGCATGCAATCTTTAAAAGCGATTGGCTAACACATATAAAAGTATCCAATGAAATGTATTCAATCTAGAATGCATGTATTAACCACAACCGGTTTACCGAATTAAGAGTAGCTTGTTTCGATAAACCACTATGGAACATCTCCAAACTCAAGTGACCGATGAATAGAGCATCTCTAATGGACAAAAAGAACGGCAAAGGTGGAGGAGAGTCATTTTGGTACCAAATTGTTTGATTCTCGTTCTGAAAATGTATCCACTGTTCCACATTGTTATATGCTTCGATATAGTACCACATTATTGGATTGTAATTACCGTTTTCACTCATATTTCATTTTTATATGCCCCTGTCCGCCACCTTTGTTATCTAAAAGTAAAATCCGTCGTCAAAGAGCTAAACCGATGTCAAAGCCTATTTTGTACTGTAATGATTATCAGTAGATCTCATATACTTGAGCTGCTTACATATGAGTTACTGATATATAACCACACATAATGCTAGAATATGGAATAAAGCGAGACCATAGACGACTAACGAAGCTAAAACGTTACAATTTTCATGACGCTCAAAGGCAGTGTACCCCAATTTCGTGCCAACATACCGCAAATAAACTAACGATTTGCACATTTACGAAACATATTTCGCAGTATTACTTTTTATTATATAGATCCTCAATCTTTCCCCACTCTGTGGCCACATCACCAGTACTTTTACGCTGTTGTTCAGTTAAATACGCTCCAACGTCCCTCGGCATTTTGTTGACTATTTCGGCATGAATCGCACCTTTCTTTTGCAGATACTATCCTATCAACTTTAAATACAACACATAATGATATGATTTCTTTTGCTAAGATGTTGTCATCGCACGGTAGAATACACTCAAAGTATTACTTTATAAATCAACCTATATCTAATTTTTAATAGTTTTATCTGAATAAACATAAAATAGTAATATTCTTAATGCAGTAATTGTTCATACATAATATTAGTTTTAATATATTATTATCTGAATTATTTTATTACCTCCAAGCACGAGAGTGTATAGTTAGAGGGAGAAGACTCTAGTTCCACAATAATGGAGGAAGCAGACATAAAATATGACATCAATCACAGTTTGCTTATTTCATAATGTTAGAATGTGTTGAATACTGTAGATGTGTGTACAAATTTAACTTGTTATGTTACACATGCGAATGAGGAACTGATTTTGCAAGAAGCTTTTCTTTTAGATGTTACATTTTTCGCTACATCAGATTTACGATTTTAAAAATAATATAAATAATACAATGTAGTCTATCATAAAATGTAACCGCTGCAGCTGATATTCAGTGTTATATTGTTGGCATATTGTTAAATATGTTGATGAATCATTTGGTTAGAATATAGTAGCCTAAGTAGGTCTCATACATGTTTGACAAATATTCTGATATCACTTTTATTTTTGAACTAGGCCTACTTGTTGCAAAATATATTATTAGCCTATATATGCTTTTCAGATTATGACAGACACAACCACGTTTTATTCAGTGTCTATGAATCCATGTTATCAGTTCTGGCTATACATTATTGTTGGTTTCTGTTATCTTCACCAAAATAGGAAAGTCTTATCTGAGGCATGTCTGGCCGTTGCCTTAGTTTGTTTTTGGACTTAGTTTGACTTATAAATGAGCGCATGCATATCTCAATAAACTATGAACAAGTTTACTTGTACTTGAATGTATAGAAATGTAGGCCTAACTCTCGGATTGTTATAACTTATATTGAATTAAACAACATTATGAATTGTTCGTGTACTTTAAATTACTAGTAAACAATTGACTAATAGTAATATAGTGCAAACATAGTTAATGAAAGTATAACCTATTTTATCGTGTGTTTTTTTTTAGATTGGAGTTTAGCGTCGATTTCAAGATTATTTCACTTACTACCAGTAGTATATCAAGACGTGTCTGTTTAGGGTAGGAGGAAACCGATAACATCCGGACTGGTACTGACAAACTTCGGCGACCGTGCCTTCAAAGTTGCTGCTGCAAGATTGTGGAATGGTCTGCCTGACTCCGTTAAAGCTGCTAAATCTCTTGACTCTTTCTGCAAAGCCCTCAAAACTCACTTGTTCACAACAGTGTATCTTGGTTAATATCTGCAACTTTGTCTATATACCTCGTCTAGGTGACTGCGTATTCACAGCGAACCGCTCCCTACGCAGGTATAATGTTAAGCGCCTGTGAGCAGCCTAGCTGGAACTTGGCGCTATATAAATATATTATATTATTATTATTATTATAACGGCATATTATTATGTTTATCTTTTAGATTCACTCATGATTTCATCATAGTCGATTTTCTAAAAGACACATTTAAAAACGTATTTAAAAATAATAAATATTATTATTATTTTTTAAAGCAGATATATACTAAATATTCATACATAACTAGCCTACTGGCTGACTAAATGACTAAAATGTTGCCTATTCTTAACAGTTAACGGATGTTAAATAGGGATAATAATCTGTATTTCGAGGATGTCACAAATTGACAATTGAGTTTACTAGTATTTAATATGTTGGAATTGAGAGACTTAAAAAAAATACTTCTGACCATGCAAGCAAGCAATTATAACTAATCAGAAGAGTTTGAGCATATATACATCATACATGTACAATTATTTTATATTTTACCACATGAAATCGGGTGAATTTATACTTAGTCTTTAACAATGAAGCATGACATAATTATGATTGATATATCTCGGCACGGTTTGTATCATTTTCAAAAGCGCCAAAACTAGTATAAATAGTGTGGGACTCGATGTTCTATTGCAGATAATTACATAAAGAGTATCACTAATAGTCTACATGGTAATACTGCTGTAATATGTTCCCTATGTTACATACATGTAGGCTATATTTTGTCAAAACTTATACTTTCAGATGTATCTCCCACCATGTTCAAACTAGTATACCTCAGTGACTAATCAAAGTTTTAACACGATATTTGTGTTAACAGGTAACCTACAGTCTGTAGAACCTATATAGAATCTTCACTTTATCAAAATTATCAATTAAAACTACATTTCAGACGACTTCAAGTCTGGTAGTACCCAAATTTGGCGACCATCTTGATTTTTTTAATACATTTTTCTTTTAATTATAAAATTGGCTATGTTTTAGTGACCTCCAAATCCCCATAGTATAAATATATTTTAAATTTTATTATTATTATCCATCCACTATAATTGGTGAAAATGGAGGTTATTTAGAGTCATATACCAAAACTTCAAATGTGAATAAAAAAAAGTTGCCCAAGGATGCCAGAGTGGCATCAGCCAGTTTTGTGATCTAGGAGGTCCCCTCTACCAAAATCAGCAATAAAAAAACCTTTAGACTCCAAAAACCGGGTTCACCCCTACTTCTGCCGGACTAGCAGTGATGAAACTCGTAGCTCAAAAGGTCGTATCGTGCAATCTCATTAAAATCAGATCTCCGCACAGCTAAGATCTGACGGAATCGGCATTTACCTCACACCAGATTGCCTTTTGACCTCACCTTGACGCACAGTCAGACCTACGCAGTGTAGTGGTCAGTTTACATGCTAAACGGTGCACTGGGTGCAGAAAGTATATAAACGATCCCGAGGGTTTATCTAGGCGAGACTGTGATTGGCTGCGATCAGAGTTCAACCTGATACGAACTCCTATACCGGTTTCTTGAAACCGGAACTGCAGCGAGTTTCATATATCGGTGTGATCGTTATTAGTTTCGGAACTTTTAATGAGACTGTAGCATCGTGCTTCGTCGAAACAACTATGATGTCCACCTAATGAACATCCGTCAAATGTAGTAGGCGTAATGATCTTTGTTTCGAGGATGACTACTAGTATGTATCGTGTACATACACACTATGATACACATACTATACACTGTATTTATATTGCAACATAACTATTGTGTACATATTTTTTTCTATTGTGAATCGTCGCAAATGGGTGAAAGATTCCCGCAGCGACGTTAAACTCCATATTCACTCACTCAATCGTGAAATTATGCATTTATACGTTAATCAAATGTTTTATAAATGTTTGCAATATAATTAACAAAATAAACAATTTAATGGTATTTATCTGTATTTGTGTTGGGTTCAGTTTTTAATCGGAAAATTGCAATACTATTGCTATATCATTTTTCTCGTGGATAATTCCGATGTGTAAAATCTAACATGAGTGGTCATTTAATACTGAATTTATTAAACGAGTTGGTAAAACTGATATTGTGCTATTATCGTCAGTATCTGTCTCATGAAAACAGACCAAACCCCCAGTAGATTATGGCTATGTACCATCCCCAGCAAGTACATCATGTTTGTACTTCCAAAAAGCTTTCCACCGCTGTGTGTTTGACAAATCTTCACTGCAAACCCCCTACGACTCTAGAGTCGGGTTTAAATAGTCTACGGCCAACGGCTTCGTATGCAAGGGGACATAACTCTAATGTATGTTCGCACTCGTTATTAGAACAGTAATACATCAAAGACTAGATAAATAGCGGAACCTTCCCCTATTTAATATAAAATATTATTTGTTTTATAAATATCGAGTGCTGGCGGATATGTATATCAATAAATAAATACTTTTGGGTGGATAAATGAAGCGTAATTAGTCTCAGATCGAAATTCGTTTGTCCAATTATACAGGTCTATCAACTGTGATATTATGCCTTTAACGAAGAGGTCCCTAAAATCAGTTCAGTTAAAAGAATATCGGTAATATACAATAGTAAAAGTGACCGTTTGGTGTATTTATAATGCAAGTAACCATCACCATTTCAACAGCTCAGAAATCCAAGGATGTTTCAGTGATATATTGTATTAAGTACTGAATTTCGTATCCGATTTCCACTGAATATGCCTCACGATTTCTGAAGGTTCAACAGATTCCACCGAAGCTGGAGAATTTGCTGCTTCACATATGCACCTACAAGATAATCTGTGTAGATTACCAAAAACTGGGTTGGTAATTATATTATTACTTGCAGTATGTCTGTAGTATAGTAAATGTACTGAGGTGAGTCTGCTAGTAACGACCACCAACTTCAGTGGACATGCACTTTGTTCCAAGAAGACAACATACCAGAAGGCCAGCAGGATAAATAGTATTGCCTGCTGACAGCTAGTTAGAGAGACAGACAGACAGATACATATATTAACGTCTCACTCATAGACAACATAAAATATTTACAAATAAAAGTTAATTGCATTACAAATTGTGTAAAGACAACACATCTTAGTTCTGCGGGTGCCAACAAGACTCACAGGGGGGAACCGCATGCGGGTAACTGCAGTTACCCACATCCAATATGGCGTAGGGCTCAAATAGAGAGATTTTTTCGATGTGAGATTTCATGTTTATCGAGTATTTTTTATATGTCCATTTACAGAAACTGCAAGATATTCATAAAATAGGCGTTTTTGAATCGTACAGTTTTTGAAAAAAAACATTTTGGAATGAGATAT
>JAVCKZ010121676.1:0-22404 GCA_034780755.1 Lepetodrilus elevatus | reverse complement strand
TGTTATGTTTTCTTACTGTTAAAGATGTATTCTTGCAAAACACGTTTGTTTTTCCGAGGTTATGTTATGAATATCAGACTTTCAACGCAAGTCATTGTGAAATATACGGGGGCGCTTAACTTTTTGCCAGGTGTATATATCAGTAAATGATTGGTTTAGTTTGTCTCCATATTTCGCTTTCTGATTTAAGATATTAGAAATTTCATGTGTGTGTGTGTTTCAGAGTGTGGTCAGTCAGCAACATGGGATAGTGGACTGTGAGCTGGAGCAAGAACAACCAGGGAAGAAGAGGGAGGTGTTCGACGCCGCACTTACACAGACCAGAAACCAGCTGTGAGTTAAATTCTTTAAACGTCCCCAGGTTCAATTTCCAACCCAGTAGCCTGACATTAATGTTCGCGAAAGTTACCTTTTTGACGCAATCATGATAGGATGCACTGTCTGTACCATGGCAATGCAGTCTATCAGTACCAGCCGGTGCTCGCAGGTTTACTGCAACATTCAGTGCTATGGATATTGCGGGTTTCATCCTGTTCTAAACTGACATAATCGTGAAATAATCTTGATAGCAATGCTAAACCTCAATTACATGTTATTTTTTAAATATTCAAAGTGTTAATGGTTCTACTGAATGTAAAGATATTACTGTGATATTCATATGTGTATAACCCCAAATTACATGGTTACATGGTTACTTGTATGTATGCCTACAGGATAAAGGAGTCTGTACAACACCGCGGGACAGACAGCGGCCTGGCCACTGAGGACATAGTTCCCAGACTGACACCCGCGCCCCACCAGGCTCAGGTCAGACTTTACACACTTTACATGTTCTATGTTGTCAGTGATTGATGTCAAATGTAAAATGTATAAGTCTACAAAGTTGTTTCCATGAGCAGTTGCGGTGTAAAAAGGTTGGATTGGCAAATTTACAACTATTGCTTGTTACTGACTCTATGCTATGGGAATACTGTAGATCTGGATTTATTGCAAGACTAATTTCATTTTGAATGGTTTTTGTGATGCTAAAATGCAATCTCAAATTAATGCAAGTGAACAATTTTGTCTTTCTTTTTGAAGAATAGTGCTTTTTCTCTGTGTACATCAGTAATGTTTTTTTTGCAGATGTCTTCTGTTCAGCCCATGGTTCCTGAAGTATCGCTGTATTTTGGCGACAGTCCACAGAGCATAGGATCAAATAACTCCAGTATTCCACAGGGTAATGTTCCAAATCTAGCTCGTCAAATGACCTTTAGTCCTCCTGTCACGTCTGCAGAAAATGGCGACCATGTCGACTCAGAGACCCCAAGAAGTCGCCCGCCGATGTCTCAGAGTAATCTCCCTTCTCAGAAGCAAGTGGCATTCACTGGGCGCAGTGATGAGCAGGAGCCTAGTCCCCGTGTTCAGGGTTACGCCTCTCAGGGTACGCGACAAGACCACAACAGTGTCGGTCTCGCAGACAGAACCAGTCAGCGAGGCCCCTATCCTCAAGGCCAGTATGTTCAGAATGGGCAGCTGAAGCAGAACGATGTGCCAAGTGTTGGTGAAAAGCTTGGTCATGCGTACAATTGCCCCTGTTGTTCTAACCAGTCGTCCAACAATTCTCATCCGAACCAGAATGGACAGTTTATGAGTCAACGAACTCTAGTAAACGTGAATCAGAAATGCCACTCGCAGAATCAAATTGGACATTTATATGGAGGTCGTCCTCACGTACCAAACAGTGTAGTATCTCCTCATCAGTCAAATAGTGCTTATCCCCACCCTGCTGTACAACAGCCACACCCGAGACCCCCACCCCCTCAACGTGTTCCAGGTCCATCTATACCTCACTTTCCTCACCCTCAGAGTACACCCGAATCCCAGGGCTTCCAAGCAAATCCTCACATGCTTCCTCCCTCCTACCACCCTGCCTCTACCTCCAGTGTGCCAACTCTCCACACACAAACCAAAAGTGCTTTTACTCCCAACCCTCTGTGCGGTCAGGAAGGTCACACTGCATCAGGATCTACCGTGCAGCAACAGTGTCCACATCCACATCCGCAGCTGTCGCATCAACAGCCACACCCGCAGTTGTCGCATCAACAGCCACATCCATACCCTTCGACAATGCAGCCACATCTGCAGTTACAGCAGCTGCAGACACAACCGCATCTTCTGCAGCAACAACAGCATCAACAACAGCTGGGTGGGTTCCCCCAGGAGCAGCTTCCAGGATTCGTGGCACCCAGTCAGACTTCCTACACGTCTAGTCGTAACCATGACAGCACTTGCAGTGGGAAATCCAGTGACGACAGTGGCCTGAGCGTCACTCCAGAAAGATCCAACGCGTCTCCTAAAACGGGAAGTCCAAACACTCCCGACAAAACCGGCTGCAGTCATCCGGCCTCCGCCAGCTTGGACACCATCAACTGGGAGCAGGTGCCGCCTGAGATCTACCAACTTATCATGACTCAGAACGCTCAGCTGCAGCAGCTTCAGGCTCAGATGCAACAGCTGCTTCAGAAACAGTCTCCCAGTCTACAAGCCACTCAGCAGGAATCAGGCCTGGGTGCGTCGCCCAGCATGAAGGAAACCTGCGAGATGGCCGTCAACACGACGCTGTTCTACCCGGGTCCGGAGGCTCCGAAGCGGGATGTCCACACAGTGTCGCTCCAGACGAGCCCAGAGAAGACGCTGTCCTCTCCACAGTCCTGCCACGCGTCCTCACACCTGTCCCGCCAGCACTCGCAGCCCGGGAGCAACTCGCAGACACCAGTGGAGATCAGGCACACGGGGGTACTTCCTCTGAACAGCACTCGGAGGGACGATACCGAGCATCATGAAATCACCCCGGGAGATCTGACTGGGGTGGTGGACAACATGGCACTACACAACCAGACTGTGGACAGTGTGCAGTCCGCGCTCGTCCTCGACATGCCCAGCTACCAGTCCTCTCCTACCAGGTATTTCATAATTTATTTATTTTTGAATTACCTTATCTTTTTTTTTTCCATTAATTTTTATTTTTAATTACAAATTTAATTTTTTTATTATTTTTATTGGGGTAATTCATACTAAGCATGACTTTCATCTAATATTGAGGATGATAATTTATGCAGGTATATTTTCCATTTCAGTCGGTCTCAGAAGGAATGTGGGTCTCTCGATGGCAGTTATCAGACTAGTCCCCTCAGTGCCAGCATGTGTGCCAATACTAAGGTTAGTTACAACTATGAGCAAGTGGTATACAAACTACATTTAAGAATTACATTTGTTCCATGGACCACCATATCTTTTTTAGTGTGCTTTGAATTATCCATAATTGTGTTAATAGTGAATATTTCACCCATACACAACAATTGATATTTAATCATACTATATTACGTTAACATGTTCATCAACTAATGGTAAGCAATTTTCCAGGAAACGTCTTCTCAGGAAGATGACTCCAAAGACGGGAGTGGACCAGTGGATGAAGCTTATTATGAGCATCTATTGGTGAGTTATCTGTAATTATTGGCCCTATAGAGTAATGTTAGTCCCAAGACAATTTGCTGGTAATTTTAATTGCTTCAAACTACAGTAACAATACATAAAACTTGAGTGTTGAATTGTATACAATTCCCTATTGTGGATTTCAGGGAAACAGTCACCAGCTTCTGAACAAACACATAAAACTTTAGTATTGAGTTGTTTACAATTTCCTATTGCTGCATATTTCAGGTAAATATTCGCCAGCTTCTGAACAATCACAGCGACGGCTCTGGGACTCTGACTGAGACGATGGAGCTGCATGTTCCCGATACCACGGAGTCCAGCCATGGAACCGATGCCACGTCGGTCCCCAGCAGTCCGCAGTACTTCCAGAACACCAGAACTGGCATCAACGCAGAACACCGGAACTTCACACAGCTGCAGTGAGTGTTCACGATACATCTCTGGTCTGTGTTACACTAAACGGACGTACTGAAGTCTGGGTGTAAATCAGATTGTCCGCCATGCTTTTACTATAGCAGGAAGTGATGAAGACTTCTATTTACTCCCAGACTGCTGATACGACCTGTCCAAGAAGCACAGGCCAGAATTTGTTCTTTAGTTTAGGACGGAGTTGTAACTTTTTTTCTTCAAACTGTCTTCATGTCTACCACAACCATGTTTTTGTTTTTTCTTAAACATGGCTAATCAATGTCCGTTGTTTCATTTATAGAGTGAGAAATGGAGCCGACACGACGTTCATCCCGTGCATTAACTACCTGTCAATGATGATGGAGTCCGACTCAGACACGTCCATGGAGATAAACGCTATGGCTCTGAAGTACCTGTCTGACGAACAGCTAACACAGCTGGGCAAACTTAGGAAAACCTCGGGAGTGTCGAGACAGCTGTCCAAGTCAGCACTCCTCCGTCAGGTGATGCTGGGCGATAGCGTCGACTCGCCCGACGAATCTCAGTACGGCCTGTCCTCCAGCAACATCACAATGGGCACTCAGAAATACCTGGAGAAATATGGACTGTTATCGAATGCAGGCGATGCGACTGGTGAAAGGATAGGTGATGAAACGCTGCAGTTGAAGATGGACTACAGCGTAGCTTCCACCCCTGTACGGCCGAGGAAAGAAGACCGCTACGGCAGTCCTGTATTATCAAGGGGAGATAATTATGGACTACAGGCACGAGAGGACCACCAGGTAAATGGTGGCGTATGCACGCCTAGAAGGGAGGGCTCGGTTGACGGATGCGGATCAAACGAATTTTCAGAAAGGGTGAGCAACAACTCCGGATATTCGGCGAACAGCAGCGGCATGAGAAGTCCAATCAAGAAAGATTTTGTGACATATTCGCCACAAGGACGGAACAACTACAGAGCAACGTCGCCTGCGAAACGGCGTATCTCTCCTCCTGAGACTATGCACAGAGAAGACATGGAGGGGTCGCCAGTGTTGCATAATGCATATCGACAGACACAGGAGCCTTACAATGAACATATGTACCCCAGCACTAACACTAGCGAGTTCAGAGTGTTCGGCACTCCTGAGCCACCAGAAAATATCCTAGACATAGATAAGCTTAGACAGTTACCTAAGTTATTATAGTAATGGTGAACACTAGGCATTATTATAGATTATTATATCCTACACATACTCAATTACTTGATATTTATTTACCTTAGTCACGACAGTGGGGGAAACGGGGGGATACATTTAGATGCACAACTCTGAATAATCATATTTATATCATATATAATATAGTATATGTTGTAATATCTGATATCAACTATAATTATCCAGAGTTGTGTGATTTAGGCCAGTGTTTTATATTACTTCTGTAACCAGTTTAGATTGGACTTTTGAAAGTTTTAAAACTCAATATTTAAAATATATTTCACAGTAATTAATAGTGAGGTTTTTAGTATTCTGCCAGGAGTTTTTGAAGTTGAAATTTGTGAAACATTCTGTTGTGAAACTCAATTACCAGGACTCCGCTAAACCTCTGTGTATTTTGAGAAGTTAGAGAATGCCATCTCGTTCTTTTAGTTATTTGGCATGTTACAATATTGAATCTCTTTATAAGGTTGAAGTCAGTTTCAATATTTTCATCATTGTTAAAGTTGCGTTTGCCCGCAGTTCAAGAAGTGTGTCTGTGTTCATGTGGTGGCGATGAGTGTTGAGACTAGAGTGTGTTTACGTGGAAGCATCTGTGATACTTTTGCTCATGCATCAGATCTGCACTGTGCTCACATGGTGTTTTGTTTAACCCGACCGAAACTTATGATGACCATTGAAGGATAGTCTCATAAATTCTGTACATGCATAAGTGACTGAAATGACAATCACTATTTGTTCTCTCTAAAACTTTTGCCAATGAAATATGTTGAACTTGTTGGTTATGGTAAAAATTATTTTTACCTTTTCAAATCTATCAATAAGTTTGCAATCTCAGCTACCTGCTATTTATTTGACTTGTTAGTAACTTTATTCCAGCACTACTATTTATATAGTTGCATTAGTAGCTGAATTGAGCAGTTTTAGAAGTCTGATCTGTTTAGTGAATTGCCTTCTTATCTCCATGACGATAGAGCCAAATATACAAATTATTTCTTTTATTTTTATATTGTATAAAATATTGTAGACTTATCCTGTATATAGACTTTTAATTTAATAAATTATTTTACTATTCATGTAGTATTATTTCATTTATTGCATGGTTTGCAGTTGGATGAAATTCAATCGTTAAAATCAGATATTTGGACATTGGTCGTCTGCTGGAATGTCTAAGGATCAAAATGAGATCAATTGTAATTAGAAATTTGTATTCTTATTGGAGTTCACAACGAAATATTGGAGATGAAGCTAGGTTATTCAAAACTGGGGAAATAAGTTGCAAATAAGAATATGAATAATTTAATTCCTGTAGATCTTCACATGTGATACAGGAAACCCGCAAACCTGTGATACTGGCTGGTACTGATAAGACAAAGGATAACTGCATCATATCAATATCACGTCAGAAAGGCAAATTCTACCACCCGTCCCATCTTTCGTGCATCCAAAAAAACGAAACTACAAGATTTTCCACATCTTTTTCTTTTTACTTATTAGACCTCGCATATACCGGCCTTGGATAAACCAGACACTTGCATATAACGGACTGAATCTGAAGTCTTGGTGCCCGTTGCACGACGCTCTTGTAGTGCTACAATAGTTGTAACTGGGCTTCTGCCACAATAGAAAGTGTTGACGTTACAATAATGTGAATTGCTGGAGGGTAGATCGAATCTATCAATGTTTAAAAAAAAAAATATTACAAATACCGGTATATACTTTTCTATAATTATATAGTTATAGAAGAGTGCAAAATTTAATATATATTATTTGTGTCGTTATTTTTACTATTTTACGTGATGTTATTAGATCAAGTACGGTAATATTATTTAATATAGAAAAAGTATATATATTATTAATCATTTTTAAAACATTGATAGAATCAATCTACTATCCAGTGGCAAGCACCTGTGTTACAACAGACTTCACATATAACGGACAGAAATAGCCGGTCCCAATGAGGGCAGGAAGAAACCTGCACCATCCATAGCTCTGAATGTTGCAATAAACCTGCAAGCACTGGCTGGTACTGACAATCCAAGAATGACAACTGCATTGCAACACTAGACAGTGTATCCTAGTATTATGATCGAGTCTGTAGTTTTGCAAACATCGATGACGGGCTCCCGATGAAAATTCCAAACATTCTTCCATTGCACAAACCACCCACCCCGTTCCACATCTCAAGCGTTGACATATTCACAAAGAGAAGACAACTCCTTCATACAGATGATTAGTAATATCTTTATTGTTCCTGGTTTTTTTACAAGAACAAAACAAAATGTATCATCACTCCACAAAATTATCAACATTTATAGAATTTTTATAGAAATGTAATGCAAATTATACACAGGCTGAATGATGAGGTGGAGAGGACAAATGAATGACCTGTCTAGGCATCTCGTCCCCTGATCAACAACTACAACAGCTCTGATTACAGGGGAGACAACCCAGTTTTCCTTGCATCCATCAAAAAGACTCGCATAAAGTTCTACATTGCCCTGGCAACAAGATCACATGACTAGTCATACAGTGCTACCTTTTCAAAGTGTGTCCATGTCAAATTGGTCAAACTCTATCCTAGTCATTTACAACAGACGTGCGTAGATGTCGGTGAATGTAAATGAACATAGAAATGGGCAACTCGGAAACAAAGCTATGTTGAAAACATTATGCAAAAAGAAAACAATATCTGCATGGGACATGCTTAAGTTTTTTGAAAATATATTAGAAAACGGTATCTACAATAAATAATACAACTACTGGTAATGACAAAAGAACTTGAAATAATGGACCAACTGTTAGCTTCAAAAGATAGTATTGATGAAATGGCAGTGAACTTTCCATTAATTCACAAAACAAAAAGAAGGAAGCAGAATTAGGAGAACTGTCTAGATCCAATATCAAAGTAATTATATCGACTGTCAATAACTTTGAATATTGTGTCTCCATTAATGGTTCGGATTAGGTACAATGTTTCATTCAAGATATTGTGTACAAATAGTAAAACAGTTCAAAAATAGTAAAATTGTTCATACATCTTGAAAATGTCCATCAATATTACGGTAATGAATCTTTCGAGCATGGAAATAGCATATTATAAATGGACCTTATTAACATTCAGCTTAATATAAAATTAAATATTACCTATCAGTTAATTATTAAAGACACTATACCATTGCCATTCTGCACGGTCAAAGGTTATAGCACAGTTAACATTCCAACTAAATGTAAACATTAGGGCTGTTCTATTTGCTATCTAACCCGACAATTTTTTATCCCGGCAAAATGACCGTACAACATCGGTAAAAGCTAAACGCTGGTTGCTAGCATGTCTGTCGATAGCGGCAAAGTGGGCGCTTGTTGACAGCTGATAATGTAGAATTATGGGCAAGAAATTGGGTTAGCGGGTGAAAGTGGCTGCTGGTTCAGCTCGGCCAGTGACAAAAAGAACAGCCCTATCGTATGCTTGGCCTCGATATAATAGTTCAGACTTTTTAGCTTTAACATATTGATGACTACAAGCCACGATAACTTTGGTAGGCCTTCAGTGATTAATGTGTTGCTTAAAATCGCAGCAGGAATATCTCTCCAATACACAACAGACCAAGTGAGCTAAACAAATTTAGCAATCATAATAACATTGTATTGCTGGCTCCAGGTAGTCTAGAAATAAACAAAAAGTTGCATAGATGCACGATTGAGATCGAAGATTGGAAGCAGCTACACCCTAAAACTAACATTCCAATTCAAACTTGTCATTAAAGTTGATTGTAAAGTACATGTGTACCGTAGACTTGACACCATTAACAAATACCAACCTAAATCTACATCACTTGGCTGTACACACATAAATAAAATAGCCAAAGTTACACAAATTCATACTTTTCAGACTAAATCCTGAAATATTAAAGAAAGTGTTTTGTGTGGTTTGGCAATCTGTATGCCACAATAATGTAGCAGCATATACTTTCCTCAATTATTAGCAACCATGAAACACCAACAATTTCCTTTTTGAACTGCTTACATATGGTCATGGTAATTATTCACTGTTCTTATTCGAATCATTACTTTCCTGTAATGCAACACAAATTCATAGCAGGAATAGCAAGAAATAACGAACAAAGCATTGAGATTCTGGATAGAGAGGGTTAATTATTCCAGATCCATGTTAGTCTGCAAGATTTTTAACTCTCTCCATGCTGGATTCAACTGGCGGTGCCCTGAAGAGCAGTGCCTGTGCCTAATCCAACAGGGAGAGTAAAGTCAGCAGTTTATCATTCATCAGATTCAAGGGATTAGAAACTATTTCTCTCGTCTTTCAATGCTGCTTTAAGAAAGGAGTAGAAATTAATCAAATGTGGCCTACCATCTATACCAACATGACTAGGAATAACCATCTCCCTGTTGGATTAGGCACAGCTTTGGAGCATCTCCGGTTGCCTACAGCATGGAGAGTTACTAGTAATCATCTTATGCCCAATTGCCTTTTAAAGAGTTGGGCGATTCCACGTGGCTTCAAAACGGAATGGTTTAACTGCAGTTTCAAGTACTAGTCAAACTCTTTATTTGTTAGTTTGTTACCATGATTATTACCAAGAAACCCTGTGTAAAACTGATGTGAAACATTCAACAGGATCACAATCATTTCATGCATTGCACAATAGCATATTACCATCTTCAAATGCATTTATCATGGTTTTAGTTCAAAGGTGGTGTAATAAAAAGACCACATTTTAATTCTAAGGAGAGTCAATTAAGTAATTATTTAAAATACCTGATTAACAATAGATTTATTATTATTCCCATTTTATAATATATATTAAAAAAATAATTCAGCAAATTCAAAATTATTTTAAAGACAATCACAATTTTGATATATTTGGACTAATATGGAGTTACAAATGCAAAATGCAATCTTTGCAAATGCACTGAAATGGTTTTTAAAAATAATACGATATATTTTATCGATTTATCATGCAGTGCATGTGTCATGTCCACTTCATCATCATCTAGTTTCTCAAGATAGAATTTAATTTTGCAAGTTGATTTGTTTCTGAACATCGAAGTGGGAATCTGTTACCCAAATGCAGCGATTTTCAAAAGAAATGGTGTAAATAGATCAATGCATGTTTTCAGGTTAAAATTTGCTTGAAAATAAAATAGATCAACTATAAGACTGGACAATGGTGCCACATTTTCAATATGCCAACATGCACTTAATAGGAAAATCCACAATATTGGCATAATAGCTTGGAGTAGAAGTCATGAAATTTATTCATAACACAAAATAAACCATCATCATAGAACTGGAATGCTTCTCGCCCCTGAACAGACAAGTCCTTCCAGCTTTCACTGCAAGGGTCATTATGAATTCATGATTATACCTTAAAAAATAATAAGCTAGAAATATCAGATACATAAACACGGTGCAGCATATGTAATGTAAATATATATATATATATATATATAAAGGCAGCACTGTATGGTTTTCAGTCATCTATGTTAACATAGGGCAAGATGTGGAGCAAGTCTCCGTCCGCGGTCGTCTGTGACAAAGTCTGTGACCAATCTTGCCACTCCGCGTCGTGTCCATAACAACCATTCACACAGTCCCACTTGTCGTGGTGCAGTCGTTCTACATCAGTTTCAGACCCTGTAACAGCGTCGCCCATCGTGTACTCGTGGCTCTCCCAGTCTATGCTGTCCGCGTCAACGGGTGGCAACAGTCGCATTATCTCCTCCACAGTCAATTGCTTGGCCCTCGGTTGGACGCTAATACCTTCAGTTTTAACCTCGCTGGTCGAGCAGTGTGCATCCGGCCGGTCGTGATTCACACCAAAGGAGTCTCTCGCTGCTTTGTCGTGGGGCTCGCCAAATGAATTGCTGGAATTCATTGGAGATTCACATTTAATAAAACTATCGTCTTTATAAGGACTCATTCGGTCAGAAGATGATGGGGCGACGGAGGACTGGAGGAACTTCTCCACCATTTCCGTCTTGGTTTGGCTGAGAAACCGAGGCGACGGCATGTCCAAGAAGGCTAGATTCTCGCTGTTGACGCTTCCACGCTTCTTACGAGGTTTCACGCCAGGTGGCAGCACAGAACGAGGCGCGTCGACCTCCCTTTCGATTTGATTTCTCTTCAGTTTGTTCATGATGTCGTTTCCATAATTGGAACCTCCAGTACGCTTCTGAAGTTCAGCTATCAGCTCTGCAGTCGTCTTGACTTTGGGAGTTTTAGGAGTTTTGGACAACACATCCGACTTAGAATTGAGATGTTTCTTTGAGGCATTGTGCTGAGGAGTCTCTGGGAACACTGGCGACAGTTCACCTGTACTTCTATGATAACTTAATGATGTAGCACTATTTGATTTGTCTCCTTTCCGGTTCTTGGATAAGCCAACAACACCGTTTATTGTCGATTCCTTTGAAAGACCTACATTTTCAGTTTTGGGATACTTCTTGGGCAAACTTTCAGGACTCACATTCCGTGTCCTCTTCCTATTTGCAACATTAGTCTTTGAAATGTCACTTTGATCCTTCCTTGAGCCGATATCACTAAAATTTGACATGGGAAAATCATTGGAATGATTTGATTTACGTGCAAATGATTCTTTGCCGTTATTTTTAGATGGTGACCTTGAATCAGGGTCACCCTTGACTCGACTTTTGACTTTGAGGCTGGAATTGTTCCTATCGTGTTCGCTCTGCGTACCCGACAACGGAGTGTTGGGCCAACTAGAACAGGAATCATTGTTATTAACAGGAGATAATGCACTTGATGCTAAGCTAGGGTTGTGAGCACGACCACTTGGTGTTACAGGGCGGAGTCCTGCGGGTCCTTCAGGTTTTGGTGAATGAGATTTGGGGCTGTTGGTGTCAATCCTACTACAGGACTTGACAGAGTCAGTGGGTGAGGTCCTCGGCACTGGACTGATATTGCAAAGTAAGGAGGATGCACGGGCCGAGGTGTGGTGGGACGAGATGGTGGGGGTGGTGGACCTGCTGCCGCCAAGAGCAGGAGAAGCCCGGGCCGACGGGCTGTCATGAGATGAATGCACCCCCAATCTACCCGTGGAAGGAGAGCGTTTGAGCCCGGGGCTAAGGCGGGACACCTGGGACGGTGTCGGGGCCCTCCCTCCCATGACGGCAGGCGACCGCGACGCCCCACGGGCAATCTGTGGAGTAAGAGGATTCCCCGCCAATCCACGGGCCATCTGTGGAGTGAGAGGTTTCCCCGCCAATCCACGGGCTATCTGTGGAGTGAGAGGTTTCCCCGCCAATCCACGGGCCGTCTGTGGAGTGAGAGGTTTCCCTGTTGACCCACGGGCTGTCTGTGGAGTGAGTGGCTTCCCCGCCAATCCACGGGCTGTCTGTGGAGTGAGCGGCTTCCCCCCTGGAACAGCCGGAGATGAGCATTTCCTACTGGCAGCCGACGACCTATTGTCACAGAGTGCTGGCGAGATTCCACCAGGCCGCACGGACCCAGCTTTGATGGCAGCCACGCCCGGATGCTGGGGCGGAGTGACTACCCGTTCTCCATTAACCGTTTGTCTGTTCTCCGGGTCAGTGTTGACAAGCTTCTGCCAGTTGCGTACAAGCTTCTTCGCCCTCTTGGCCAGCTGTTCATTGCTTGTTTTCTTCCTAAGTTCATTAATATGCTTTCCAATTCTTGTTTGCTGAGAAGATAGAAAAATATATAGTGATTCAAATGTTTTCGTGGAATTGGAGTTTAGATATGCAATCAAGATTGATAATAGGAATTGCAGGGCTCAATTTAGCGACTAATTTGGGAGCCATGGCGACCTAACTTTGCATTTGGCTAGCAATATTTCACTTATTTTATGTGTATCACGGCTTGTCAGCTATAGGGCAGGAGGAAACCCACAACATCTGTAGCACAGATTGTTGCAGTAAACCTGCGAGCATCAGCTGGTACTGACAGACCAAAGCCAAATGAATAACTGGTGTGTGTGTGTGTAAACAATACGAGTAAAATTAAAGTGAGTGAGTAATTATGGAGTTTAACGTTGCTGTGGGAATCTTTCACCCATTTGCGACAATAAAATTAAAGAAAAACAGACTAATGAAAGTATCCCCACAGCGATACATACCTCCAAGGCCTCCCTAGTGATGGGGTATTGCTCCAATATGGAGATGACCTCCAACACACCTGCTGCGTCAACAACCTGCAACAAAGAACCAGAACATCAATCAACACTGCAGAGTCGGTGCACCATGTTTTTGTGGGGAGAACACAAGAATCATTGCAAAAGATGGGCTGAAAAGGGTTATTGAGCAAGAATGTTTTGCGTGAAATTAAATATTCATGGACAATTTGTAACCTCTGTCCTATAGCATATCTGCACACTATTTGATTATGAAGTCAAATAATAACTCGAAATCTGTTCTACTCGTTTACATTCTTATGTACCACAGTCAAATATGTCTACAATAACCACACATCAGCAGAAGTTAATCTTGCTTCATTGGATGTGATCAAAGATTATTTTAAACCAAATTGATGCATGGATTATTGATGCATAAATATTGTTTTAGAGTTTTATTTAAGATTATGGCTAGTGGGTTTTCCTCCTGCCTAAAAAAAAAGAGACATCTGTAACACTGAACGTTGCAGTAGACCTGCCAGACCAATGAGGATAAGTGCATTACCATGCTACAGTCGACGCATGCCATCAATATCGGTAGGAAAGGTAATTTTCATGAACATTGATGCCAGGCTTGAAGGAACGGATTTGCACGAGTCCAAACATTCTACTATTGCGCTACTACCCATCCCAAAATTGCCACAAAAATATAATTTAAATTCATCAATTGATGAAAATTATCACCATGTTCGCGTCTTTAATGTGTGATGTAAGCTAGCCTTTTTCCACAGAATTTCAGTGATGTTTGAGTGAAATGTTTATGGCGAGAGAATAGCCACCAGCAAATGACTCAGGGTTACAAGTTCCCACTCGACCGGCGTCCGTGGCGACCTTCTTTTGTTAGAGGCGATATCTTTTCAGATAATTTGCTCTTCTTATTTGACTTACTCGCCCGTTGGTGTGTTCAAAGTTGTAAATTTGTGCACCAACTTCTAACCCTCTGACTTCATGCCGCCATATAACATTATTTCCACTGATGGGATTCTTAGCATGCAGCAATATCTGGTCACCAGGGTTAGACGTTCCCACTCGCCCGGCGGCCCAATACATTTCTCGTAATGTTAAAGGTATCATACGGGCGAGCAGAAATTCCACGTTTTGTTATTCATTATTCTGGCGAGTACGTTTTAAAGTTACGTTCCAACACTGGATTGCACTTGCCTGAATTGTGATTATTTTGGACTTTTAATGAAATTTTGGGAGTCATCATGACCACATGTTTTAGTGGGGGTCATTCATGTGGTTTGGGGAGTCATTAGTAGGGGTCATTCATGTGGTTTGGGGAGTCAATGACAAATTAACAATCTTACATAAAATCAAGCCATCACGCACCAGCTTGTGATAGCACGCAGTAACTAACACAATAGTCGTACCCCTCTAGGCAGCAACGATGATTGGACAATACTTTTGACTAATACATATGGATTTTCCAGTACTAATAAATGCGATACTGATGACCGATATCGGTTTATTCTTAGCTTATTGTATGAAGGAAGCCGAGCTGTAAATCAAATTATCAACGTTCTCTTTAGAAAGTATACATCATTCTGCATTTAACACACAACTTGTGATATTGACAACATTGCGTCAAAACGATGAATAGAAAATGGTAGCGTGCGTATTTTCACCAAAGTGTGGGTCAAATACGCGCATTTTGTGCGTCAGGGCGAACCCTGTAATGAACCAAAAGTTACTACCGTCTTGCAACGACACAGATAAAATGTTAAACATTGTTACAATGATGAAGCTAGAACAGCATCTTGTCCACATGCCTGTCCAATTCCCAGAGCAGACCGTTATGTCGTTATTATATACCATTGAGCCATCACCCGCCATGCACAAATTTGAGCTTTTCTTCAATGTTATTACATAGTATGGTAATGTATTTTCAGGAATCGTTGCATGTGAAGTATATTCACTATGATTAATGTACAATATTCATTCAAAAGTTTAGAATCTTACTTGTCGTATTGCCATAGGTACCTTGAGTCTACTGTACTGTCAATAAAGTTTCATCTTTAGTCATATCAATGTGGCAGCTTGTATTTTTAGTTGTTTCAATGTGATATCTTCACCGGTATCACTTGGTTAGAATTGCTTTCAATATTATTTCAATATAATTAATAGTTCACCGATATCACAGGACTTAAGATTAACATTGTGAGCTACTAGCATTACGTCAGTCAGGACGAGTTGTAACAGCACCAATAATGAAACGTGTCAAATTATAGTTTAAAATGTATCCAGATTTGTTACGATTTTGTTGATAATCGTGTAGGTGACATGTGTGTGGGGTGTGACTGTTGATGTATCTTACGCTGTTACCCGATCCAACACGATAAGTTTACAAAATTCTGTAAACGTTTACATGGTTGGTCGTACACAAAACGATACCAATTCATTGTGATGAAATGAACTATCCATCCAGCTACACACTCTTGATTTGTTCATTGTTGGCTGGAAAATTAGTTTAGTAGATGTGAGCATGAAGAAAAAGATAACTATAAATAATATGTTTTACTTTGAAGTTAATTTATTCATGCCATCCTCCAGTGATGATAATCATTGCCATCAACATATTTAACATCATTTGTATTCATTTGATACGTCCCATTCTGATGCAATTTGCTAAAATTAAGTTAATATAGCATATTCTGTAAATAACTAACGACGGTAGCAACTAGCATTATATTTATCAGTTATTGTATTGTTACAATGTGAATACATATATTACAAATCTCATTTAATAAAGTTGCAGTTATAAATAGTTACATGTCCATGTTAGCATACACAACTCAGCAACACATGGTTCTCCACATGCCTACAATGATCACAAAGTCGCTCTTCAGTAGTTGAGAACTAATTAATTATTAAACAGTTTTCCAACAATTATTCACATAATTGTTTACTTTCCCTAAGCATCCTTCATTTGGAACATAAACATGTTGATAATACAACATTTTTGGGGTATAAATCGGGCCAAATTTGGTAGCTTCGTAAGCTTGCACGTCTGAAATGCGGTCTCAGCAGGATCACTTTTGATTGTCGTGCAGCATAGCTATTTTCAAATTAAAACTTTAATTTACATATTCAAATAGTATATATCCAGAAAATAAAAGACTATGTCACAAATATCATGTAAGCATTACATGAGCGTCGATACCGAAATGTTATTTACTGATCAGCCCATTTCCTTCGAAGCAGACATCGTTGTTTAGCCGAGACGGTCACAGGTGCGAAATGGTGATCTCCTTTCACCTCTAAAAGGCGAAATATCTTACATTATTTTGATCATCAAGTGCCCGCAGAAGTTTCTCTTTTATCTGAAGAGGAGTGAACTGCATGGGGCCGGCCAAAATCTCCTATATAAAGGGAGTTGTGCCAGCAGAGCTTCGTAGACTGTGCCACCAGAATGGCGGACGTCCATACATTGTACGGGATCGGAACACGCACTGACATCTGGGTAGAAACTCTCGACTGCCAATGACGTCAAGTCGCGAAACTGCGAGCGGATTCTCGTTGGTGGATCGTCTCGCGCGAGAGTATGCAAATTTAGATTTTTATGTGTACCACTATTTGTCATTGGTTGGTTCACTAAATAGTTATGTAAGCATGGTTTTCATTGGCTACATTTATGTAAGTCAAAAGGTCAACATAGAGGTCACAAGGATAAGGGAGGTAACTAGTGGTGGAACGGGCACCTGAGTTTTGAGGTTGTTGATGTGTTTTGCATTTTGATTTATATTGTTAATCTTTTTTTACTTGACACCCCCTTTGATTTTGTCATGGGTTAAATACATCCCGTACCCCATATATACCATGCTATCAAAACATGTATTTTAATAATAAGATAATAAATCATGTTGAAGAGAAACTTTGATAGACCTTCAAATAAAAATACGGAAGAATCGAGATGCGTTTCCCCTGACAACTAATACTATATTTACATTTTGGTATAAAATTACCTATTTATCACAGATATAGCATCCATACATAAAACAATAATAAACCACTGATTGACATAAAACAAGGAGAGATATAGGGTCCAATGTTTTTATTATCAATATATCTATTTTGATCTCGTCGTAAATATTGGTGAAAGATTCCTGCAGCGACATTAACTCCATATTCACTTCCCTCATCTATTTTGAGGTATATCTAATTATATATTTAACATTACCCAACATTGCATGAATAAGATATATGCCTCTTAAAAAGTGTTTACAACTTACAAGTGTTATGATAGATATATATCATAATCAGACTCGTAACATTACCTCATTTTACAGTTAAAATTACAGGCACATAGCTGCATCATAAATTTCCTTGCTAACTTTACTTTTTAACGTTTAAACAAAACAAACCCTCTAATAGTTCAAACACTTAAATTAATTCTGACCCTAAAAATACGAACATAACCAATTCTTTTCTAATCCTAGTAATTTCTAATTATTAGTCATTTTTCAACTACATTTTTTGTCTTACTTTGTGTTATTTATTGAATTCTTCATTTATTTTAAATACCATGTCATTTACAACCATAATTTGTACTTTAATTTGGTTGTCCCTAAATAGATATGAAAACTGATCATTTTCAATTTTCCTATTTTCCTAATGTAATAAATTCGAACACCTACAAATTAAATTATTTTCTCATGTTCGAATTATTAGAGTACACATACACATTAAAATACCCCTAGCTAGTAGCTACACACCTGTTTTATTATTATTAGGCGTATAAAACATTTATTTTTTGTCGCCTATGGGTGAGATATTCCCGCCGCGACGTAAAACATTAATTCAATCAATCAATTATAAACATTATTTTCTGCACTATAAAGTGTTATCATAGCTCTATATAGCAAGTTAGCAACTATATTGAAATTTCATCTTTTATGGTGCAAAGATGAAATCTCAACATAATAACATTGCACAGACCTATCTTGATTTTATCAGAAGAAATAAATAATTTTCTGAATATAACATTACGGTACTAACATTGTATTATATTTGTACGTTTGTGGCCTTTCACTTGTTATCTATCAGACTTTAGAATATAGATCCTGGCCAATATAATTGGTGTACTACAACCCTGTATAGATGAATTGAACAACACAGTATAGTTACATATGAATATTAATAAGAAACTAAATGTATCCATATGTACAAGGAAACAAAAGCATTCAATTAAGATGTACATGTATACAGATTGCTTGATGTGTATTTGCCTGCTTATCTTCAATTGCATGCAGTTTCTATTTACTTGTACAATATCTAACAGTAACATTTTCGTGTTTCAGTGTTATCCTGCTCAGGTGATGGTGTCACCATTAAGAATGAAAATATTCTCTTTCTGTAGAGGACTTTGTCAAGCAACCAACAAAACATTGCTAAGAGGAACAGGTGGTCAATCTACTGTGTTAAGTTCAAGAACTCCGCATCCGGGTCATCCAGGTGTATGGAATGTTCCACTCTGGTCCAGATATATATCTCTTACTTCTGCACATCCTTCTGGATACTTTAACAAATGCGGACAATATAACAAACAATCTTTAGCATTGCAATGCCGTTTTATATCGGAAGACCGAGAAACCAAAACACTAACGCTATGGAAGAACATAAAGGAGGTGAAATCGTCGCCCGTACCAGCCTTGGTTCTAGGAATTTCAGGACTGGTACCTTTCGTGATGGCACCGACCTACATGACAATGTCGATGCTCTACATGCCACAAGTTGCCTTTGCCCAGGTGGCATATGGGGCGGCCATGTTGTCTTTTATCGGTGGGGTGAGGTGGGGTTTCGTCATTCCTGAGGAAAACAAACACCACCCGAATTGGTTCAACCTGGGTTACAGTGTAGCCCCTGCCACGGTCGCATGGTTGGGGCTTCTTCTCCCTGACCCCCTCTCGTTGTTCACGGTGATAGGAGGGCTTGTGGGAACAGCTTACTTCGACACAGTCATACCAGGTTATCCCCCTTGGTTCAAGGGACTGAGATTCCTCGTGTCTTTTGTTGCTGTCTTGGCAATGTGGACAACTTTCATGTGTCGATTCTTCCTGGAGACGAAGAAAGTCAACACTGTTGACAAAAATTAACAATGAAGAGTGTAAAATGAATTAGAAAATATTTTAATAAATAACTGCATGAAAGTGAGAGCAGTATTGTTATGTTAGTTTAGAAATGTTTCCTATGTTCATGTTTTTATGTGTTACTGTTACATGTGTTATATTGTGACGTGACATGTAGATGTGTTATATTGTTACATGTAGATCTATGTTTTGTTATGTTTTAAAATAAAGTTTAGAATGTGAATAAAATATATTTTATTTTATTTGTATTTATTTATTTTATTTGGGTGGCTGTGACTGTATAACCATATCAGGTTGCTTCATACACATCCTCAACACTGTCACTTTATACCTATCTAGAAGTGCAGTCGCTGCCAACTACTTGACTATAAACATATAAATGAAAAAGCTGTCTTAGACAGAGTTATAGTCAACACAAACCTTTATGAAGTACTGTATACTAGTACTGTACTTGATGAATTTTGCCATGTAGGTGTATACCACCATAGAAGATTATATTTAGGCCTAATGTATCTACATCAAACGGTGAAAATTAAATGAACTGCTATAATAATGTTAGGACTACGTTATATGATCAGGAACATGCCAACTCGAGATATGTTTATATTTATTAGTATGTTCCGTCCATCAGGGATCGGAGAATTATTGTACTAGTATACAATGTTTCATTAGGTATAACAACTTGTATAGAATATAAATGTGTAGGGCCTAATGATAAAATCATTATTTTAATTGATTGCAGTTTCTGTTCAGCTTGCGTAATGTGATACGGCTAGGTATACTACCGTTATGATATCTTGATATTCGTATATTAGGGCCTACTTTAAAATTACTATGAAATGGTGTGTTTGACAAATAAGTAGAGTAATTGTAATTAAATTTACTATACATGTTAGAAAATACATGTTTATTTGCTTGAACGAGTCTCTTTGTAATTGTGAAACGGTGGTACTAGTACTTATAAGTATTTCCACTCTTTGAACAAAAAACCCAACCCGCATTATAATTATGCATTCCCTTCGGGTTTTTTACTAGTATGTTCCATTTACATTATTTGTACTTGGTGACATAAGTAGACGCATCGACCACCTCAACATTGCATCAATGTATTGATTTAGCAGACCCAACTTTATCCATCAATATTTATTAAAAATGAAATTGTGATAGCCGCCTCGGTATGGAAAAAGATAAGGAATTCAAACGACACACATATGTATTATTTACAATCCGATTTATATTTCAATGACAACCTAAGCTTCAGCCTTGACGAATTCTATTTATATTGGTTATTAAACACATGAATATATTGAGGCAAACAACAATATACTATTACTGTAGGCCTAACTATCAAGTTACGTTGTTGACACGTGCTAGCATTCTCAGTTCATATGCTTTCTATACTGAGGTTCTATAACTCATTACAAACTTGTGATATATGTCTATGTGCATTTGTTATTTTAGTTACAATCCCACCAGATTATTAATATCGTAATTAAACTAATTTATTAATGAAGCATTGGCCTATGAAGTATACAGTAGTTATCGTATTATGCGTCTGTGGATTTTCACTAGCAGAAATGAGCATGCATGCTATATATAGGCATATAATTAGTATAAAGCAAATTAAAATATTTCCTGCAGAAAATGCATAGCCTATAAAGTCGCAAAATATGTCTACAATATAGGTTAGTTAGTTAGGTATACCTACCTAGGTAGCACAACATGCTTACATGGACTTGCTTTAAGCCAGATTATATGTTATATACATACACACATCATTATTTATAAGATAGTCTATGTGAATATGTGCAACAACAAAGGATATAATATATCAGATTAAAAGTATAAAACATTATGTTGCCGCCTATTTATTAAAAAACATCAAATTAAGAAAATGTCCAATTGTACAACTGTGAGTGATTACATTTGAAATAAAGTTGGAGAAAAATATAAAGTTAGTAAACTACTACAATAGATCTAATTATAGATAAACATACCAGTGTTAAGTGCATGGATTCATCGCTGTTTATAAGCATGATTACATGTAGGCGGCCCTATCATGTCTATGTGTGATTGTTTTTTCCCCATGTATATTTATGGAAACTTCCATCATAGTGACCAAAAATGACCAACATAGTTGAAAAATAATAATATTTTTATTACGATATTATTTCAAAATACAAAGAAATTCATTTTGAAAGTACAGTGTAATATATATAAGAGCTGATAAGGTCGACTTGTGTACGTTATCAGCTGGTTATCTGGTTATCTATCCCGCAAAATATATATTTCATATGGTCAAAGGGAGATAAATTCATAAATGTTGACGGAAATACATCAACAACAACTCGAGTTACCTCCCTTTTAATATACAAAAACTGATCAAGTTTATCAGTTTTTGTGAATGAGAGGGATTATTAGAATACACAAAGATGGATAAATTTGTAACTAGAACAAAGAAGAACGAACAAAATCCATCATCGCCCCGGAAAAAGAAGAAACATTTTGTACAAGCCACCATTGAATCTCTTCAGGCACGAAAAGACAAAACAACATCCCACTGATTTTAAAAAAAAGAATGCCTGATGATAAACACTTTTACTGTTTAATATTGTACATCTATATATGTTCATTAACTTAGTAAGGGGACATACTAGTAAAGTGGTCATACATCAACAAACAACAGATCAATAACTTCAAACAAAATATAGTTTCAATAATGACAATATCTGAAACCTGTCCCAACTTTTTAAAATAATGTGCAAGGTGACCAATAATTAAGGCAACAAGTGAGGTGGCTGTACTATGTACATGTTAAGGATGCAATATTAGTGCAGGGTTAATATATCTCGAATACCAGTTTTGTGATTATTGATGAAAATACAAGTCCAAGTCGGATGTATGACCCGCCTACCCCACTCACCCAACCTAGCTGCAGAACTGTAGCTATAAGATGCCCCGTTTACTATTTTGCTATCTATTATGGCACCCTATAGCTACAGGGGAAGCAAATAGGGCTTTATATAAAGTACGGGGAAAAATAGCCGCGCTGGGTTAATT